>JAUBNZ010000174.1:0-22211 GCA_032355485.1 Bonnemaisonia californica
ATCAGAGCTCCCATATTTACTTAGACGTAGTCTTAGTTGATCTACGTAAATATATCCACTATTTAGGATAGTTCTAGCACGCACCTTATGGCCACATATCCGCCGGGGGCCTGACACTGCCACCCTTATGGAACGCTGTCACTTGCTGTATCCTCTTCCAGTGGGAGGGGTGGAGTCGCCTGGATGTTACTCCGGTCCTTACACCTAGGTGGTGGGATGACAATGGTGCTTACACCTATAATGGTGTTTTGCACTTATTGTAGTGTGACACGAATTGGACGTGAATTGGGTCGGTGGGGCCTTGCTGTACTGAAAGGTACCCCACGTGTCAGGTTTGACGACCATTCCGTACATAGAATTGTTGATGTAAATGGAAACCACTGAGGTTTGAAATTTGATTAAACGAACCACTAAGGTTTCGAATTTACCTAACGGTAATTATGAGAGCACAGCCAATGAGTATCGGCTACTGCACGTTGCAAGTAGCATTCGTACTACAGGGCCCCGTTCTCTGGGTGCAGCGCCCCGCTGCGCCTCTAACCACTTGAGGTTTTGAACTTGTATAAGAACGGTGTCCCGCCTCACCTTTGGTGACGAATCCGGCTCACCATTGGTGATTAAACTTCCTTTCGACCGCCTTACTCTCTCTTGAGTTGAAATCCCCCTATTAGGATTGCAATCTCATGCTTCAACCGCCCGATAACCCTTCATCTCGGACGCGCATCCATGCGTGCGCCGTCTCTCCGATGAACTCCCTACCGGGTGCGGCCTCTTACGCTGCCCGCCCTGCGGGACGGGAGATTGCGGTCTCGAGCCAACAGGATCAAGGATCCACGGACCCTTCCTTTCATCCTAGCGACAAGCTCAAAGGGGAGAATCCTGTCACAGGCGACGGACCTGGTTCCCATCGGGATTCTCGTAATGACAACACTGGTGACTCGCCGCGGGCCTCGGGCACGCCGCAATCGCCTACTGCTACTCTCACTAAGGAGTTGGACGGTGTCACTGGGCAGTCTCCTCCACCCGAAGGCGAAACTTCTCGACCCAACCCATCCCCTTTAGGGGATGAGCCATCTTTGCCAATGGCGATAACTTCCGCTGATACCCCTCGCTCCACTCTCGTCGCTACAGGGGGATCTCCGGCGCCCTCTGGTAGGCATCTTGATCAGCCATTGGCTTCACCTGCTACCCCTCCGCCCTTCGTGAGTCACCCCATGAGGACTATAAAACCTCCTGAGGGATTTATGCAAGACGACTTTGGAGTCCTAAGCACGACCACTCATCCTTTGTCGGGGATAGAATCACTGATTCAGTACTGGCATTGCCAGCCATACAATCGCTCGTCCCTTTATGGATTCAAAAGTGAGGATCCCGCTATCCACCGGGTAGTTCTGGAGCAGATCCTTTTGCTCCATCGAGAGGAATATGAGAACTGAAGGCGTTCCTGGTCCCGAATGATACAGGCTTGGACTCCACCAAGGAGTTTCAACATTCCATCGGATATCCATACCGACCAGGTCTTCCTCAGAGGCGAGAGGGATGCGGACTACCTTAAGATGGCCAGCAGTCAACTGTTCGATGCCTCTGTGGAGGGGTTCGATGCACTACCATTGGTACGTAGCAGGGCCTTCTGCTACTCACCTCCTACTGGAGTTTTCCGCTCCGTCGTTAAGGATCACTTCCACTGTATCCGCGGGTCAAGTTCCACTGGACGTCTCCTAACAGCTAAAGTTTGCCGTGTGGTCGCTCGTCGACCCGGCCGTCCTAACTTCCTCTTGTACGTTCCTCTCTATTTGAGGGATGTGGAAGAGTTCCCCCTTAAACATCGGTGGTGGGATGGACCGGAGTCTCCGCCGGATACTTTGCTGTATCCTGATCCGCCCGCGTTGCACTAATTTGGGCGGATCTTCTCCAGGTCAGGAGCTTCGGTCGAGTTGCGGTCCGGCTTCTGGGCGATGGTGCGCAGCGAGCGCCTTTTGTGGGAAGCCTTGGTTCTGTACCATCAGGCAGCCACTACCAGAGAGGTACTTGTTTTCACTCCGACCTGTGGTCGCGCAATGATCGAGTTCATCGAGGCCCTTGCAGCTGAGGAGTTACAGTCTAACGTGGCTATCGCTGGCGCGAGGGTTGTCGCCTGGTCCGACTTTATTCAGGTGATTCGTCGTTCCATCAACTCTGGCCAAAGGGGTCGTATTCCCGACCCCGGTCCCAATGGCAGCATTCGCAGCGGTACGAAAGTAGCACTCGATTCCGTACCCGGCCTCGCTCCTCGCGATCATAGTACTATGCTGCGTTATTTCCGTCCTCAGGACGGTCCTCCCCAACCTAGGGGTATTGCTACGGGAGCGACGCGACGGACCTCTGGATCTGGCCCCAAGAGAGGGGAGTCTGTCACCATTGGTGCAGGTCACTTACGTGATCCTCCTTCCTCTTCAGCCCCTCGTGGTGGGGCCTCGAACTCCCATGGAGACTGTGATCGTCCCGGCAGTCTTCCCTGGGTTCCACGTTCCGCGCCTGGCCCTGGGGGTCAAGACGTGATGAGGCAATCTCTGACACATACACCGGTAGACGGCGCAGAGGCTTTGAGGCATCTGCGCTGTCTACAGGTGTATCGCGACGTGGAGTCCTTCGGGAGTCCAAACAACCCCGACGCCTTCGTTGCCGATGGCAGTATCGACCTCACTGTAGAGGGGGTGGTCACCATGCTGAACAGCGGCCTTCGCTACGCGGAGGATTCCGCCCGCTCATGGGCCGAGACCGAAGAAAAACTCCTCAGTGAGTCACGGAAAGAGTTCGAGCGTGAACGGTCTCGGCTCCGACGCTCTGAACGTGATCTCGACCAGATCCGACGTGCCTCTGACACCGATAGGTATCTGCCCAGACGTGCTCCCTCAGTGGGAGCAGGGGCATCCGAAGCCCCAGACGCGCCTCCCCAGCCTCCAAGGGAGGAATGGTTAGCCTTAGCTGCTCGTCGGCCCGGCCCTATGGGTGGGTCTTCCGGGATGAGACAGCTTGACCCGTATTCGCGTCGCAACACCAGAGGTGAGAGAGACCTCCGCCTTACTGACTGCGATCCTTACGCGTCGAATCCTCGCCCGTTGTTCGACCGTCACGTCCGTGCCACCCGAGGCAGCAACGCGCCAGGCAATAGAGCCTCGCAGGCACCTCCCAATAGCTGCCCCACGATCCCTGCGACCATCTCTCTGGTGCCGATGTCAACCGTCGCTCGTAGATTGGGCCCATGCCCCTGTAGGGTTTCTGTCCTCATTTTAGAGGCTTCCACGTAAACTTCATAAGTCTATGAATCATTTCTGTTTGTACCTTAGTCACCTAACGCGATAGCCGATGGCTCTTCCCCTTAGGGGGTGTGGGCCATCATGTGAATAGTTGATGGTCACCTTTCTAGTGGTATTCGGACAGGCGCCGTTAAGGCGATCGACACGAGTGGTGTTTTGTGTGGTGTCCCAACGTCAGACAACGCCGCGAGGCGATCGACACCAATCGTGTTGTGTGGTTTTCCCAACGTACCTCGTTGCACAATGGTCGACACCAGTGGTGTTTTGCGTGGGACCGTGTCGTCGTTTCACGCCGGGTGGCGATCGACACCAGGGGTGTTTTGCACACCCCACATCGGGCATCGCTCAGGGCAGATGTCCCCATTGGTGTACGGCCTGTTTTGGCCACTTTCTATTCCGCTAAGGGAGGTCCACACCAGTGTTGTTGCCCTTGCTTTACCGTTCCCGGCATCGCCAAGCGTTCGACACCAGGGGTGTGTAGCACGGTATTTCCGTCGCGCAATGGCGGGGGCAGACGACACCATTGGTGGGCGGCGTGGGGTCGCCACGCTCTACTCCCTCAAGGGAACTCAGCACCAATTGTGCTTCCTATTGGGTGGCCATGTCCGGGCATTTCCAAGCGTTCGACACCAATGGTGTGTAGCGCGGTATTTTCGTCGCGCAATGCAAACGACGGACGACACCTATGTTTTGTGACGTGGGTTTGTCACGTTCTACCCCGCCAAGGGAGAAAGATACCAATGGTTTGTAACGTGGTGTTACTACGTCGTATATCACCAAGGGTTCTTGTCACCAATGGTGTACGCGTTTCGTAGAGATCCGCCAATGGAGGTCCACACCAATGGTGTATGTCACCCTCATTCTGGAGATTAAGTCTCAGCCCAATCCCCACCTTGATGGTGTACCACTAAGCTAGCTTGCGTTCTTATCAACTACTGGTTAAAGGTTCTCTTACCTGCAACAGCGCGCGCTAGGATCTTTGAACCCTTGGATGATTGCGACGCAATGCGTCTTGAGCAAACATCTGTAGGTGTGCGCAGTTCAATGAACCCTGCATGAGTTCCGCGTCACCGGACATGGTGGATATATCTTCGCTTCGCTTCGCTTCAGGCGTCACCTGAGGTGGTGGATCGGTGCGGGGGCTTCACCTACGGTGGTGGTTCGGTGGGGGGTCCGAGACCTGAGGTCCGATTCCGGTACCCGCCCTATATCTGGGAGGAAGCCCGTATCGTCGAAGGCTTACAGTAAGTGCTTACGGTGCCGTTCTTACAGTTCGAGCGCCCTACTTCGGGGTGAACCACCGAATTTACGGGGTTCAATTTCTAACTAATGTTTGGAATATTTCACATCAAATCTTAGACGTTTCGCACTCAACAATCCTTCTTTGGATTCTTAATCCTTTTCTGTATTCTTTTCCATCACTTTCTAGATTTTATCCCCGTCAATCCTCTACTGGTTTTGTCCTCACGAAACCGCCCATGATTGTGATATAGTCCGCCTCGACTTGCGGCTTCCACCTATGTTGGTGTAGTAATCGCTGTTCACCCTATCTGGGTTCTTCACCCTCGAGTCTGGCGATTCTGCGTTGCATCCCGCTTCACCAGGGCTCAAACTAGAGCCCTTTTTCGTTCCGTTACGCACTACACCTCCTCATGGAGGTGACTATCCGAAGTGCCGCGGTGTCTGACTTTTCTTCTTCTTTCGCGCGGCGCCTCTTCTTCTTCACACCTAGGGTGGTGTTAGGTACTTTATGCCCGTTTTTTATGATTCATATCTGGTTGTCGAGGCTCACCGTAGATCTCGCTTCGCGTTCCATCGCGTGCGACCCCTCACCCTAGAGGCGCTTCGGCGTTGCGGTTCATATGCTCCTTACTACAGAGGTGTTGTGTCTTCACCAAGGGTGTCGTATACTTCCCCCTACGTCGGGTTGCGATGAAGCAATGGTGTTTAAATCGCTCATGCGTCTGTGGTCGTTTGCTTCATGATCCTTGAGCTCGATCCTTGGCCGCGAACACTGTAAGCCCAACCCTTTCCCGGGTTTGTCCACCTTATGGTGTTCTGTGTCTGCTCATATGCGAGCTTGGGTTCTCACCAGTGGTGAGTCATCTCATCCTTGGCCCCCTTCCTTAAGGGGAATGTACCCGTGTGGTACGCCGTCCCCTTTTCAAGGCGAGCGCCCCGCGAGCGGTAAGGGGTTCAGGCTGCCTCCACTGGAGGGTGATCCGCCGGTTAGGCATCGCATCTGGCCAGACGGCCGCGGCGTTGGATCTTCTTCCAAACGCGGGAGGTAAGTTCCACTGGAACTTTTCCGCCTCCGTCCACGTAGGATTCTGGTAGCCTTCCCACTTGATGAGGTATCACTCCTGCGACTTGGCTTCCGTATCAACGTGATTTTGAAGGATGCCCTCGACAACACATTCCTCTCCATTTGAGGAGAGACCGGCGTGCTGACCCTCGAGTTGGGATGGGTCGTCCTCCATCCAGGAGGGAGGAGGCAAGGTCTCCGTTGGAGACGGGGCACCCGTGTCAAGCGGGGTCTCGGGCCTCTCCTGAAGAAAAGGTGGGGCTGCGGTCACGCCGTCTTTGTTGGCCCTTTCCAGTACTTCATCTCTGTTGATCCTTATGGTATGTTCCCATACGTTCTCCACCCTGTAGGGTCCCTGTGTAATGGGACCCAGTTTGGACTTGGGTTTCTGGGGCGCGTCAAGGTAGACATAATCACCAATGGTGAGGTGCCTGTTGCTTTCGGGGACACGCTGATCGAAATCCCGTTTATATCGGGCCTGCCACTTGAGTATTCGAGTCTGTGCCTGTCCAATGGACGCGGAGAGCCGAGATAGGAAGTCTTTCTTTGTCTCGGCCGTAGGCTGGGGCCTCCGCCTAATGGAGTGATGAAAGGAGAACTGGGGGCGGGCGACTGAAAATCAAGTCGAAGGGATATAGACCTATGGATATGCGTGTTGTAGGCATAGGATAATGCACCAGCATATATGTCCCAATCTGTCTGATTATCATTGACATAGTTCCTCACCATTGAGTGGAACGTCTTATTGAACCTCTCTACCTGCCCATTGGTCTGAGGGTGGTACGTGGAGTTGAAGATGTTGCGGGTCCTGAACTCCAGGCATACAGCCTGGAACAGTCGGGACGCGAACTGCGTTCCGTTGTCGGACAAGAGCGTCCTTGGTGGACCATACTTGAATACCCAGTGGGTACACAATTCCACCGCCACATGATAGGCGGTGATGGCCCTCAGAGGAACAAGTTTCGTCACCTTCGAGAAGCGAAAAGAAATCACAAACAGGTGTCTCTTCCCACTGTCCGATTTGGGTAGTGGACCAAGTAGGTCTATAGACACTTCTTCTAGTGGCTTCATCGCCGGAAATAGCGAGACTTTATTCGTCCTCTTGCTGAAGCGCAGGCGATTCTTCGCGCAGGTCCCGCAATCTCGGACCGTGACTGCGATTTCCGCGGCCATCTGAAGCCAGTAATATGTACGCCTCAAGGTGCCGTACATGCGGGTCTGTCCCGGGTGTCCAGCGAGGATACTTCGGTGACACACAGTCAGCAATCGCGGTTTCAGAGACCTGGGAACTACGATCTGTTCGGCTCCATCGAGGAGTGCGCTTCGACGTAGAAGTCCGTCCTCTTCTTCACTGAAGGCAGAGTCTGTTTTCTCAGACGGACGACTGATTATGCGATTACAGAAATCGTCGTTGCGTTGCTCCTGAAACCACTCAGACAGCTGTATTTCTTCGAACGTGGGAAGGAGTGGGGTGGTGAGAATCACTCATTATTCTTTTGAAAGTTCCTCATCGCCTTGGTGGAGAGCTCTATTGGGTCAGAGAAGTCGAATTCCAAATCATCGTCTCGTTGAGGCTCGACTTCCTCCATGGAATGGCCACCTATCGTTGGGCTAGGTATCTCATGCTCCAATGGAGACGTTTCTAACCCTTTAGTTGGGACGCTGGACAGAGCATCTGGAACCTGATGGACTCTCCCTGGACGATAGAATATGACGTAGTCGTACTCCGACAACCTTAGTCTCCATCTAGCTAATCGTCCCGACATGTCTTCGACATTCGTCAGCCGCCGCAAGGCATTTTGATCACTACGGACTGTGAACTTTGTCCTTTCTACGTAGGTTCGTAGCTTAGTGACCGACCATACCACTGCGAGGCATTCGTTTTCCGTAGCGGAGTACGAAACTTCAGCTGGTTTTAAGGCCCGCGACCAATATCCCACTGGGAATAAGTCGCTATCCACCTGTTCTTGGAGAAGGACGCAACCTAACTGGTAGTCCGAGGCATCCGTGTCGAGCGTATACGGCTTTCCCAATCTAGGGAGTGCGAGTACCGGGGGTTCCAGGAACACGTCCTTGAGGACTCCAAACGACACCTTCTGCTCCTCCATTGGAGGTTCGCGTCCAAAGTTGGAGATCTTCTCCTTCTTGAACATGTATTTCATTGGCCGTGCCTTCTTTGTTAAGTCGTTCAAGAACCGTCGGAAGACGTTGGCGCTTCCAAGGAAGGAACGCAGCTGGGTCGGCGTCTGGGGGAAATCACACTCTCGAATGGCCTTCGTGCTTTCTTGAGCTATGCCCAGTTTCTCCGGGTGTATAACGTGACCTAGGTAGTCAACTTCCTTTGCGAAGAACTTACAATTCTGTAACTTGAGATTGAATCCCGCCTGTCGAAGCAGGTGAGGATCCGATCCATATTATCGATGTGTTCTTCCGCTGAACGCGAGAACACTATCATACCATCATGATAGATGAGGTTTGACTGCCGTCGGACTCCAGAAAGGACCATGTAAAGTGCTCGCTGGAACGTTGCGGGCGCGTTCTTCAGCCCAAAAGGGAGTCGGGTGAACCTGCAGGTTCCCATCTGAGATGTAAATGTTGTCTTGTCCTTATCTTCCTCTGTGACTAGGAGCTGCCACTATCCCGAGTTTCGATCAAAGGTTCGTGAAGATCTGGGAATCGTCTAGCGAGTCAATGAAATCATCCATTCTAGGAAGAGGGTACGCATCAGCGATCGTTTGGTCGTTCAACTTGCGGTAGTCGATACCGAACCGCAGCTGTCCATCCTTTTTGGGTACCAGGACTATGGGACTTGCTCACTCGCTTGTGGCTGGCTCGATGACACCTTTGTCCATCATGGCGTGGATCTCCTTTGCTTCCGCTTGTCTGCGGAGCGGCCCCATCCGATAGGGGAGCTTTCGACAAGGACCCTTACTTGGGTCTGTCTCTATGCGGTGGGCAGTGAATTTGATGTCTCCCAGGGACCCATCCAAACCGTCCTCATGTTTTAACTACATGGACACGACTTCCCTCTTCATGTTTTTCTAAGTGCTCTATGTTGAGCGTCTCTTTCCAACCTGTATTATTTGTTTCTTGTCTTGGTTCCACTGGAACAGCGTTAATGAGGTGCGGTCCCTCCTGTACTGGAGTCATTGCTTCCCCCAAGGTTGTTTGCTCCTCTTGTGGGGTTTCCCCTTGTGGAGTCGGCACGAAAAATCGGGCCTCTCTTCTTGAGCTCGCGGATTGCGCGCGCACCTTCTCCTCGAGAATTCGATCGGCCTCCCTCTTGCTGGGACTGCCGCCTGTCGGATCGAAGGGGGTTAGGACTGGGAGCGGGCTACGCTGTGCGTACCCGACGATCGTACCTCTTGGTAGATGGCACCGCTTAGTGCCGAAGTTCGCCAAGAGTATTGTGAATTTCTTACGTGGAATAATTTCGCTTACGCCATTGGCGAGTCGTACACGATGCCTGTCATAAAGACGGATCTTGGTCTCGAGGTAACACAAGCCTCCTCCGTCACTAGAGACGGGAACGATGCTCTACATGTTAGCAGGTATAGTCGCGCCTTTGACAAGGCTTATCACGTGAGCCGTGTGGTCAAACTCAACTAGAGGTGTCTTCCGTTGTTCGGAAGGTCGTGTGTTTTCTCGCTCGACGCGGCCCTGTCCATTCCCTTCCTTGGCGGTGTGAGTGGACAGGATCGCTAGGGTACTTCTGTCGCTGACGTCATTCATCTGATCCATTGGATAGATTCCTCGCACATAGCGATTATGGTAACCCATGCCTAGAATGGCCGGGACGGCAAGGTTGGAGGCTACAAAGAATCGAACACGAACGGTTTTACCTCCCAACCTTACTATTAACTTGACCATCTCTGTAATATGGAGAGGCTTACTATTCACGTCGGCTAACCCCCCATCCTCACGGAGAGGAACCTTGTAACTTCGCCAATCAGGCGGTAGCGGAAAGGTTGATGACCGCAGGACCACAACCCATGTGCAGCACTATGCGAAGTGACTTCATGTCTTTGCTTGACATGCCGATAAATCCGATTACGTTTGATACGTATCTTTCAGTACACATACGGCCTTCCTTCGGGACTTCCCTAATCCACTGGAGTTTACTGACTTGGATGCCTTCGAAGGTTGGCTAGAGTCTACTGTCTCAGCTGTAGAGATGAACTTCCCTCCCTCTTTGGGGCGACGTGCCTCTTGGTTGAGGGTAACGAAGTTGTCCTGACTGGACACCTCTTGGGATGGTGAAATCACTGCATCCCCCCTTGTCAGTTTCCCGACGATGAGATGAAAGAGGAAAACGTGGAATCTCCCTCAACGGCCTTCAAGTTTGCCATCTCCTCCATATAAAGGGGGCCGCTCTCCCGCTCTTGCGGGGGCTCTTTCGGATCTGCCACGAAACCAATCACCTTAGTGGTGGGAGTTTCCGCTTTTGGTCTCTTTAGTACCCTTGGTACACCACTGGCTCTTCCGTTCCTGCCGAAACCGCCCACAGGACTCCTCCTCTTAGATTGTCGTTGTACAACAAGCGCCTCTGTTGGAGATACAGGACATGCTCTGGTCTCTGCTGGTACAAATAGTTCATGTACGCGAAGAAAAACCTCACTGTGGAGGGTAAATATGGGCAGTTGAATAACAAATGACCCTCCTTGCGGCTCCCGAGACAGGTACAAGTGACAGGACGTGTCGGGAACATCCTTTCGCCCAAGTCCTTCTGTTGTGGGGACAGCGTGGGGATCGTCTCGGCTTCCGTAGCATCTAAAGTCACTTGGCTAGAGCTTCTACTACCCATTGATGGTGTACCACCGACGTCAGGTTAGGTCCCGTCGAGCAAGAGGAACCTACTCGGGGGTTCCCAATGAGGGTCCGAGGCCATGACATCAGGAGATGTGTCTGGCCAGCGTCCCTGGTCATGGGGTCTTGAAACATGCACCTCTTTCTTTTTGCGAGCCAGTTCTATTGTTGGGAACGACTTTGGCCCATCTTCGCCTCTGGCGGCACGGAACGCATCCCCATCGGCCTGCGAAAAGCGCTTCACCGCGACTAAGTTCTTCTCCTCGGATCTGGAAAAGCTCACACTAACAGTGGCTCAGATTCCTTTGTGGAGTCCCTTGATCTAATAATTTACCAAGTGGCTTTCTGTGAACACGTTTTGGAACCGGAGTGCCAACCTCTGGAGGCGATCCTCGAAGGTAAACTCATCCTCCATTGCTTTTTGTTGGATCCTTGTGACCTCATCATAACCGTATGAGAGGTCTTCGTCCGTACCATAACGAGTAAGGAGGGCATGCACTACTTGAGGCCAATCGAGTTCCCTCTTCGCTCCGCGTAGCAGCCTTCCTTTCTTCTGAATACCAGCAAGGTATGAATTCGCCTCTCCTCTGAAGAAGCACGGAACTAGCTTGACTGCCGCCGCTTCGCTGACGCTCATGTCGTCAGCGGCATATTTCAATTCGCAGGGAAAGCGAATGATGTCGATCGCATCTCTTCCGTCGAATTCCATAAAGGACGGAGTGTATCTGCGTGTCATTGCTGAAAGCGTTCTCACTCCTTTCAACTCTCCTTGTTGGAGCGTGCTTCGTACGTAAACAAGACGGTATGCACAAATAGGATAGCACCTTTTCAAAGGCGGGCCCCTTCGTTGTGAGGGGTACCAATCCAGGTACCTCCGCGCCAAATCCACTTCCACTTGCTCGGGGAGGAAAGCTCGTTTCAATTTCGTTATAATCCCCATCCAAAAGAGGAGGGGTTTCGTTATGGGCACCATTGGTGGTTGACTCAACTAAGGCTGTTAATTGCTGAGCCATTTTCCGTAGAGACGTCTCGACTTCGCCAGTCTTCACCTTGCTTGGTGGGTTAGTGTTACTCGAAACATTCGCTAAGTTGTCGGTTAGCGTACCGACACGCTGATTGGTTGATGAAGCCTGGGACTTCAGTTCACGGACGATTAATGTCGGGGAATCTACCATTGTGCTTATAACGCCACTCAATTCTTCCCAGGCATTGTGCTGAAACACAGCCTGTGCCTCATTGGCTATATCTATTTTGAGGTCTTCAAACCTAAGTTCCCACTGAAAAGTGGGGTAAGATGTGTTTTCCGAGCCACGAACAGGAGTGTTCGTGGGCGCGGATTCGGGGAAAACGCCACAGGGAGCGGTCGTACCGCTCCTCCTTGGGGAACGGTACGCAAGGCGGTGTAGCCGGCAACAGGGCAACAGGGGTGCGCAAGTCAAGCTACCACTGTACCAATTCTAGTATAGTGAGCAAGGCAGGGGGCGCGAGGGGGGCGAGGACCGCAAGCCAGACGTAGCGCGATCCGATAACTAAGCCTGTCTACGCCCTTCCGGCAACGGAAGGGTGGTTGGGCAGGCCGCTGCGCATCCGGTTCCACAATCGAGTTGTAAGTTCGAAAGGGAAGGTCAGCGTATCTGTTTAGTGGTTAGGATAGCTAGTTAGCTAATCCTTAAATACCAGAAGTTCACCCCTATAAATACAGTAATGTAACTAATCTAAAAGATGCCTCTGTTACCGCCCGGTGGCGGGCTACTCACCTGCATAAGTGCGTACTGTGGAGCTCATACCACAGGCCGTACGCTACCCCGCAAGAGGTACCCAATGGGTGGCTGGGAAGCGGCGACGTTCTGCCCGCAGTGCTGTAATGAACAGCTCCCAACAATAGCAGCTGCTCATAGGCAGTTGTGGCAGCTGAGGTGATGCAGGGGGCTGCTCCGGCTGCACTGTAATCGGGCACCGGGGTGTCACTGTGGATACATTTTATGACTGCTGCCTGACCCCGCGAGTACACGTGTGCCCACTGAGGCATACGTGGACCCGAGGTAATCCGGTCCTCCGAATTGATCCCCGAGCTGGAGTGAATCCATAAATCTGAACACACGTGTACCAGGAGGGTACAAATGTGACAGAAATAAATAATAGTGCGTGCACAAAAACATTTTGAATACTAGTACCAAAGGTAACCCGGCAGTACCATGCCAGAATGGCGTGGTACTACAAATGCAAAGGAATAGCACCGAAATAATACCGAATCAGGCTTCGGTACGTTGGCCAGTTTAGAGAATGTTTGGTTCTCGATTTTCGGGGCAAACTATTAATCCTAGGTGAGTACTGAAATTTGTACCGAAATTGCATTGCTCAGTGATTGCGAAATCCCACTATTTTTGAGATACAGATGTTTCGATTTCGCTTGTAAATTTTGAGAAAAGATTAGAACTGAGGGGTAAATATGACAGAAAGAGAGCTAAGAACTTCGTAGTACCCCCAAGATTGCACTGCATGTGTTCTGGTAGGCCCCAATCCCATAGAAAAGTCGTTTGAGAATCTTCCGAAGAACGATCTATCCGAAAAGTGAAAAGTTACAAACTTTGGATTAAATTGTTTGAAACGTGGCCACAAATATCTAATTCATCCATAAGAAATATGTACCCTTATCCATGTGATGGAATGATTTGGATGTCAGCCAGTGGCATTACCGCTATTCCGCCACTCCCAAGCGATTGCATCGATCTTCGTCAACAATTTCATAACGATCCCGGGTGCGAAGATGGAAGACGAAACAGAATCTGATTATGATTCTACGCGTGAAAAAGGCGACCTAATCGCCGGCCTCCTTTTCGATGGAGTTCTTCAGGTGAGAGGTTGCAGAATATGTTGAACATGTGTTGGTAGAATATGTGAGGTGTTTATTCTATTCCCACATGCGCGTCTTCAGTGGAGTTGATCCCCGATCTAGGAAGATGCCAACAACCCAATGGAGGCCATCCAACCCAGGAACCATGCCTGCGATTTCCAGTATTGGGAAAAGGCGTATATATTGACGGGGATGTTCTCGGCTGCGGATCGTTGAGTTCCAGACCTGTTTGATGTGCGCTCTGAAAAATGGGCCCGTCTCCGTCTGGAACGTGTGAACTTATTTTCCATTATGGCACTCTATGATTGGAGTGAGAAGGCTGAGTGCGGTGGTGGGAATTGATACAATATATAGGGATAGGGGCTGTAGAGTCCCTTTTCATTAAACAGGGGCTGTCCGAGCTATATCCCAGATTTCCTCGAATAGATTTACGCCAGGAAACCCCGCTAATGTTCAAAATTCGGTTCCTATACCAAAAGCAAAGAGACTAGGGATAGGAATTGCACCGCTGCACGTTCTCTTATGCAGTTGATTTCCTGTACAGAATGTAATGAATAAGGGATCACGGGTAGATTAGGGATACTTCTAAGAGTAGGAGATTAGGGCTATAGTAACAGCGGTAAGGAATAGAGTTTAGGGATAAGATGATTTTTGGATATTATTTTGAAATGCTCATTACAGAATGTGCACCTCACCCAACCATTCTCTTGTTCATGTGTTCGGCGATTTCCTCTGCCCTGCCCAGGATTCAGAGGCATACCTCTATGCACATATTATACTTTCCCGTCCTCTCTATTCTCAGAAGCATCTGTACGTTTCCTGTTCTTTAACCTTGAGACCAAAAGGCTCCCTAACTCTTCTTTTCGTGTTTCCTTGGCATCCTTAGATGCTTCAGTTCCGTATTGAATATGAACGCATCCTGCTGCTCTTCAAGGATACCTCGTAATAGTCCATCCAGCTGTCCCATCTCACCCCCAGTTCTAGACTTACGGAACTCCCTTACATCTTTCCTTACATAATCTCCATCGGCGTTTGAGTCGGTCCAGTAGACGCTTCGCTGGGAAAGGCACAGAAAGGCAAGAGTTCTTATTCCCGCAACCCGCTTGTATAGCATAGATTTTAAAGACCTCCCTGTGATTTACTGCGTGAGCCGTTGCAACGGCTACCTCCCTTGTAATGATTATATCATCTGAGGCAGTAAATCTGGGAAGAAAACAACCAGCTCGGGGAGATTTTACAACATGTTCTTTTGTCGTCGGGGAAATTTTGAAGGACATGCTCCGGGAAGGGATAGAGGTGGGAACAAGAGGGGGAACAAGAGGGGGAAGAGAGTGAGCGGCAATGGAATTTCCTGGAGTTTTGAGATGAGTGGATGATTGGTCCAATATTAACTTTTTTACGCATGTTTTTTGCGCGTTTGTTTGGAACAGGCATCTTCCTTAGAGGAAATTATGCGATTGCGCTGGTGAGGGTATATCTGATAAATATTACACGTGCGTGAGGTGTATTGCTCCTATCTATAATAGAAACAGACTCACTATTCTGTCACTTGCGATGCACGTAAGACACATAATTTTGAAAACATTCTGCAACTTGTAACAAGTGGCATTTTCAATTTCTGAAAAGTTCAATTATCGCACTTATACTAATCGCCAATACTACTAAAACCAAGGTCTGTCTTTGTGTCAGTCATTTTATCCCATGCCGCACTCCCATTGGCAGAGAGACGGGCGGGGTCCACACTGCACCTCCCTCGCGGCGCCACGTGTCCTTTGGCCGGACCGCGGGCGGGCTGGGAAATGGTCTGGGAGGCCCACAGGGGGGCAGGAGCCGGGCCATGTGTCCTTGAGGGGGCAGGAGATGGGCCACGTGTCCTTGACGGGACAGGAGCCAGGCCACGTGTCCTTGACAAGGTCCACTGAGGGGCACGAGCCGGGCCACGTGTCCTTGAGGCGGACCTTCATTGCGCCACGTGTCCTCTTGGGGGAAGTGGGCACGGGTTGGCACGAGGGCACGGGTTGCCATGCGTGCACGGGTTGACATGCGGGCACGGGTGGCTATGATGGCAGGGGTGGCTGGGTTGGCACAGGTGCGATCGAGGGAGCACGGATGGCTAAGAGGACACGTGTTTGGTCACCATGGGGCACGGGTGGCTGCGGGGACGCGTGTGAAGTTAGGATAGGGCACAGGTGGCTATGGGGGTACGGGTAGGGATGCTCCCACGGGTGTGCATAGGCATGGGTGGCTACAGGCGCAAGTATAGGTGCTGAGGTGATCCTATTGGTAACTTCCATCACATATCTGAGCAATGACCGAGACACCCTGCGATAGGGGCAGGGAGGATCTGGGTGCAAGTCTGGGGAAAGGGTACACAGGGAAAGGGGAAGGGGTAGAAAGCGATGCAGACGGGGAGGCAGCGGAACACTCGAGCCGGGAGTATTCCGCTACTGTAAGTATTCAGAACTGTAAGTAACTAGATTTGAGCCGTTCGGTTAGGCACGGGCAGTACACTCATGTGTCATGATGCCACTGTAAAGAAGGGTTGTACTGACACTTCGCTGCTCTCTATGACGGAATAAGGATGGTATGGTGGAATAAGGATGGCGAAAGTGTACCCTACTGTAAGAAAACTTCTATACCATATACAGGGGCATGGGATAGTGGTGTGGATGAAGGACGGAGTCCAATGTAACAGTCTGATGGTGTGTATTGCATAGAGGCAAAATAGACGAAGGTTGGGCGTGCCCAAACGATGGCGGAGGATTGGGTAGAGGTTTATGCGCCAGACGCAGATCGGACCACAGAGACGGAGACCGAGAGGGATGGTGGAGATGGAGAGGAATGGTAAGGAAGCAGGAAATGGAGACGGAGACGGAGAGGTTCTTAGACGGAGGTTATCGCATGACGGAGACGATGGTGGATAAAAGGAGAGACAGTGAGGGACGGAGGCGCTAATGCAAGACGGGAACAGAAGACGGAGACAGTGACCAAAAGGGAAGGCGGAGGAGGAAGGCGGAGACGGGGATGGTGACGGGGGCAGGGACGGAGACAGATACAGAGACTGAGCCTGAGACGGAGCTCAGGGGAAAGGATGGGTTGCGTTTAAGGACAGCGGTTCTTGGTGGAAAGGCCACTATGGAGATCTGCGTGGATGAAAGGGAGAAGGGAGGTACGTATTTGGGAGAGAAGGAATGGAGTACGTAATGCATATTGGAAGGATGAAAGATGCAAATCCTATACGGAGGTACTGCGGGCGAAGCCCGCAGTGGAGCCACTATTTATGTACTATTATCTGGGGCACTGGGGCCTTGGTCAGCCGCCTGCCCAGCCGCCTGCCCTCCCGCCCAATTCGCTGATTCAGGGCTTCGGCTTCCGCCGGGGTGCGGGAAGCCAAAGCAGTGTTTCGAAGAATTGGGGGGGGGGCGGAGGCCCCTAAGTGACTTGTTAGTTAATAAAAATTAAAATTGGATGGTTTTTGTATCATGCATCCGGACGTTTTTGAAATACAAACTTGAGGTAGATTTTAAATTTTTACCAACACGCACATGGACCCAGTAAGATCGCCAGTTGGGGTTGTAAGCTGAATGGTGCTTTTGGGGCTCCTCGCAGATTTTTTCTTCTCGCCGGCACTTAATAGAGAAATTCCCTTCCGCGCGCCTTGCAATGAATCGTCTCTGGACTAGGGGTCGGGCCGAGCAGGCATCGAATATGCTCGCGATCGGAAAATGAACTAAAAAATTGCCTAGGACCGCACCACTCGTGTGTTTTCTTGGACATGGACCGCCATATGAACGACTAAAATATTAAATTAATTATAACATTACGTGCTCGTTATCGGGATTCATGGTGTCAGTACCTGATAAAATAAACGAATTTTATGCCCCGGCACTGCTCACAGTCCGCTCGTTCGGATCACGAGTGTACGTTTTGCCGCTCGGACCGCTCGGGAAAATAGCTTTTTCTTGCTCGCATTTAGCTCGGTCTACGAACGCAGAAAAGGAGTAAACAACGTGGCCTGAAGAAGAGGTACAGCGGAAGTGGTCCATGAGTTATGATAATATCGCCACCTTAAAAAGCTTATTAAAATTGAGTGTGGGGTTCTCCGTACCAAGATAGAATGGCGCGAACGGATACAACGTGATGAAATATCGAAAAATCAAGAATATGGTCTCGAGGAAAGGCGTTGCAATCGGTTCCCAATACTACCAGGGAACGGAAAATGAGAACATCAGTTTTTACGAGCCCGAAAGTGCGTATACGTGTGCATTGATAGCATGGTTCGTCAGCAAGCTGCCACCAAGAAATTGATCATAACTGTAATACTCACTCTTATAATATCACGACAACAGATAAGGAACGGTCAAAAAAGTACACCACACGGTTTTTTATTATATAAATATTACAGTGTGGATTATATAACGGGATGCAAATTGCATCACACCGATTGCATCTGATGATGCCATTCTCCTGTTGCATCTCGTCGTTACATGAGGTAATAAAACGTCCTTATTAATGGCTGAACCCCTTCGGCACTATAATTATATCACGTAATTCCAAGGTTGTTTCTGCTTCCAGAGACAACGACTACACCACATAGGCTCCCAGAAGCAGCCCTTCCCCATGTCTGACATGCGATGGACGTCCATGGCGTCAAAGTTCCGAATAACCAAAAAGGGGATCGTGTCCCCTCTCCCCTTGTCATCGACGTCGACTCCCCTACCTCTACCAATTTTCTCCAGCCCTCTCCCTATCCCTCCCCATCTTCCCGAAGGACCGCTATTCGAGCAAATTATATTGCAGTGGCAGAGGTCAAAGCAATGCTCGCCGGTAAAAGTGGGCGATACGACCTTGTACCCCACGCCCGCTACAATACATCTGGCCGCCTCCGGTCAGATTCCTACTATGCTTACAACATACTCTGTCACTCTGGGACAATGATAGATGCCGGGTGGTTGGTATGAAAGTATGCCTGCTCAGGTTCCTGCCCTTTCGATTCCGCTCTAAAAAAGGAGGATTGCAGACACAGCCGGTACGGCTGTAATTCGGTCTCTGCTTCCCTTCAATTTTGCCGAGTCGGCAGATATGTGTGCCTTCGCAACTGCATGCTTCGAGGTCGGGCAACGGACAGCTGCCATCGGTACTTTCGACATCAGCGAGCTGATGCCTTCAGCTCGTGCCCGGAAAGCATATCTAGACGGGCCGAATACCTCCGCAGCGAGTTTAGTGGACAGATGTTGAAGGATGCCATGAAGATGGCCTAAAGCAGAACAGCTACAGGGAAGGAAGTACTACGGTCGAGTCATCCACTACTTCTCTTTCGCATCTGCTAATGTACTGAGTGGAGATAGGAACGTATCCCTGGTTTCAAGGGTTTTATTGCTGGAGGAGCAGGTTGGGTCGGAATCCGCAGCGTCCATTCGCGAGATTCTAGATCTGATTCGAAGGTTCGGTTTGGGGTTTGAGAGGCTTATGGGGAACTTCACCTTTGCCGTGGACTGCGCATCTACAATTCCATGGGTGGTCGGCGCTTCGAGCAGTAGCCGAAAGGTGTCCTTCTCGCAGACGTGGATGGGATTCGTATCCCATCAGCTCAACATATGCATGAAGAAGGCTTTTTCTACGAGGAAGGTGGGCGGCAAAGTTGGCCTGGAATCTGTGATCCCCAACCTGACAGCTATGAAGAAAATCTTTCGAATCTTCAAGAAGTCAGTTCTAAATCAGAAGCTATCGAAGGGTTTAGTTCAAGAGATGGAAACTAGGTTTGCGACAACGTATGATGCGGTTGAACGCTTTTTAGAATACGCCTTGGCAACGTGTCATTTCCTGCTCTGGAGGCTGTGGAAGGCGCATGCCACCCCATCACACATATGAAGAAGAAGATGGAGGGTGCAGAGAGCCCTAAAGTCCATAGAACACTCCCCATGCTGCAGCATTTATGTAAAGTGATGCAGATGACGATGCAAATGCGTCCAACGGTTGTTCTTCCCAACCCTGGCGTTGCAGCCTCATCTGATATAGACAGGGATATGAGCTCTGTGATGCTTTGATGCCTCCAGGAGGTTGAGTTGCATGGGTTGTGGATTGGTGGGTGCCTATTTCATCCCCGCCTCAGGAGTCTTTCCTGTGTTACTGACCCCATCACACGTGATACTTACCGGGCAAAGGAAGAGAGGCTCATTAGGTCCATGATGAAGGAGAATGCTGTAAGGGCGGCGGAAAGAGCTGAAGCTCGGGATACAGTGTACTGGTGCCAAATTTTCCCTCGAGGATGTACTTGACTGTCCATCTATGCCAATCGGGGATGAGCTAAAAAAGTATAAGCGAGAGGAGCTGGTTTTGAAATTCAAGGGATCTGATGCACGCTGACGATTCAGGTGTGGTGGGATGGTGGTTGTCCAAGGCTTCAATCTATCCGGAGCTGAAAGAAGTAGCACTTCGTATCTACGCTACGCCGGCATCATCCTGCAGCTCCGAGCCCAACTTTTCTGCAGTCAACCGGATAGTAACGCACGATCGGTCTAGACTATGCTCTGACATCGTAGAAAATCTGGTGTTCTCACGTTCCGCGATGGAGCAGTAGTTGTTATGATAGCGGAGTAAATTTCGCATCGGTATGATACCACATAAAAAATCTTGACAGCCATGCTTACGAGGCCCGTTTCCATCCTCCATTCACCGATATTGTTCAGAGCACTTCGAGGCAGGCTTGCACATCGTTTTGTAGAGTACTTTGCCTTCTTTCGTTGTTATTTATTTACAATATTTAAGAAATTTCTCGATTCCCGCCAAGCTGCGTAGACCTCTACTTCCAAATCCTTTCTATTTATCTTTTTTCATGGTGATATTTGCTCATACCATATCGGAACCCTTCCCTTCTTCGTCAATCGGGCCAAGTCTTTTGGCAGGACACCGAAAAGCTCGGACCGCTCGGTTTATCCGGAAGCTCGAGCTTGGCTCGTTCCACAAAACTCAATTTCGATTATTTTCTTAATCTCGGTTGAAATGAAGTTTTTTCGGCTCAACAACTGTTTTTTCTTTAGAACGCCCTATTCCACCGCTCGTTCACCGCTCGATTTCTGTCTACACCTAATCAAACCGTGCCCGAAGCTCGCTCCATCTATTCAGTTTATTTACGGGTTTTGCGAGCGGGCATGCGATTTCGCTCGCTCGGCCCAACCCCTACTCTGGACCCTACAGATAAATCTTTCATGGGATTATCTACCTATTTGGTAAATTTAACGAAATACGTAGGTATTCCCATGCAATTTCAGGTCCAAGACCCTGCCGAGTTGACGGGTATTTGGTTTTAGGATTTATCTACAGTATAAAACATTCTCGTCACACTTCCTTAGATAATTTACACGCATACATAAACACGAAGCAATTCCAAACTTCAAGGACCTCGATGTTGGTTTTCGCACTTGAGAACAGGCTACTGACTGAGAACGGACTCAGAATCATCGTTCCATCGCGGCACCAGAGATCTCAAGGGAGCCCGGAGATTTCATACATCAACACCACGCTCCACCCTCGACAAAGAAACAAGCGCTTTATAGTGCACCGCCCAGCAGCCCCTGTAGCAGCATCCGCCCAGGCGCACAGCTCTCAGCCCTGCTCACCTTTCTCCGTAGCAGAAAGAGACAATATGGCTACAAATATTACTGTTGTGACCCGAAGCTACGGAAAAACGGCTCTCAAATGTATCAGGAAAGTAAAAGATACATAAAAGAAATGGCTATCACCAAGTATATACTGACTCAAAAAATCACATTCCTTTCCAACCCCGAACAACTTGAAGCTACTGAACAGAGTATTACAGAACTGAAATCATAAACTCTAAAACTCTACACAGACCAACTTGGATACCCCGTGCCTGTCAACGACGACCCCTCCATCTTCGACATCCTTGCAAGCGTCAAGAAAATCATAGGAACATCTAACGAACTAGATGATCACCTCATACAATCAGTACCATAATCAGCGAAGATTATGTATATCTACGACATAGACAAATCCTGTGAACATCACATCTAGATCTAGTTTCGCATGAAGAAGATAAAATGCCCTCTACCCAATGGAGAACCTTAACATGCCGACAGTATGGTTACGTTTCTAACACCGGCACCCACTCTTACCAACTACCGAATCGCTTGGATGACACGGCCTCTAGAAAATATTGAATCACGAAGGAATCACTGGGCACAGTTTCTAATTAACTACAACTATCAGAGAAACCAATACCCATGCTTCACAACGGCAACCAATCCTCACGCCCAACCCCACGGTTCTGAAAATTACGCGGTGAAAAGGGTATCCCCTAAAAGAAAACTGACGCCACCTGCCCCCACCCGAACAGAAAAAAGCTATGGAGACAGCGTAACGCAGAAGAAGGATGAACCATGCAGCAGCAGCGCCAGAATTCACCGCACCGGTGAGACTGGGCTCCTCCGACAGCGAAGAAAAGAAAAGTGTACTGCCCACCCTACTGTGCTCGGAACTCCCCATAAACTCCTCCCCGCCATGAATGAGCGGCATGCACCCAACTAATTATGCTACCTATCCCACAAAAAACTCCTTCGCCCAAAATGCACCTGTAATGCACCCCACCTGTAGGAGAATTCTAGAGATGGAGAGAGAGAAGATAATGCAAGAGCTCAGGAGTTGTGATAAATAGTGGGAAAAAGGCGTGAAAGTTAAAGGACGCCAAGAAGGAAGGTTACACATGATGGGGCCCTGACCGGTTCAAGCGTGACGAACAAGAGCTGATGTACAGTGCGCGCAATATTCATAAAGCACCCGGTTTGTTTCAAGTTAACTGCGTTACTGTTGGGTGGCATACAGGTACTGTATACCGTTGGAAAGGGAATTAAAACCCATATAAAACACTACCATTCCTTTTCTTATTACAAGTAACGTTAAAGAGTTATGATGAAAAACTTGATTCACAGGT
>JAUBNZ010000175.1:0-22201 GCA_032355485.1 Bonnemaisonia californica
GGTCGGTAGATGTGTATCCTCCTGTGCTAATCTATGCCTGCAATGCATGGCCACTCAAGGGTCCCGTGAGGGCGGCGCGGCCAGCAACTAGCTGACGTACATATCCCGCCCCGTGGCTCCTTCTCCCGCCTCCGAGTGGCAAACCTCTCCGAGCTGGGTCTGCCAGACTCAATGGGAGTTCGCGGCATCTGAGGGCGGCACCCGCCTCATGGGGTGCAGCCAGCTTAATAACCTCATGCTGAGCCCGAGTGGCTCAGTCATTGGTGAAGTTGTAGGGGACAGCCAAAGTAGCAGGTGGGGCTAGTGTGTGAGGGGAAGCAGTACCACATACCCCTAGTAGACAGTTAAAGTACTGTATCGCAGGACTGCCTCAATTCATCACAGGATAAATCACAATCATACACTACGGTCTGAATTCCATATTGTCTACACCTTGTATCTCCCAATTTTGTGAAATATGGTGCAAATTCTATCCAGGCCTTCTGAATTGTAATGTCTCAGGCTGCGGATAAAAACCAGTTCCACTTCGCTGTCTGAGACAAATGTCTCAGGCTGTGGATAAAAACCAGTTCCACTCCGCTGTCTGAGACATCTTTTTTAGCTTATCATTTTTTCAGAATAATGTTCTGTATAGAAGCTATAGACAGATATCTCATAAGTGTCCCAAATTTTAGAAAATCCCAAATTGTAATTTTTTTATCTGTCCATAACAGCTATATCAGCTATAGAAGCTATAGCCAGATATGTCAAACGTGCCCTAGAGTTTTTCAAACATGATATCGTAATCTTTTGATACATTTATAGCTAAAATTTCAGCAATAGCAGCTCTGGACAGATGTGCTCTGTTGCAAATAATGGGATGGTATATCCGATCTGGTGTTCCCATGTCAACGGCCCTACCACCCCAACTACATCTATAAAACCGAAACCTCTGAGGTCCACTCCGACGTCTGCACCTAAACCCGTTTCAGGTACATATGGTGCTGTTCTAGGAAATGTAGAAGCCCTTAAAGCATTTTAACCAGTCATCGACATTGATATGCGAGCTCCTCTCCCTCCCAAGAAATTGTTGCAGAGAGATTCGTTTGAACTGGGTTGTAGCGTCATGATTAAGGAATGTGTTAAGAGGGCGCTGGATACCGACTCTCGACATTTTTCGGCTCTATGTGTTCTCGCCCGCTCACTCTGAGAGCCGGAGGTGTTTTTTTCGTTGAGAAGTTCAAGACTCCCGGCTTCCAAGTGCTACCAATTCATATCACTGTGAAAAACAATGAAACGTCTCCAGGGGTGTCGAAATGGGCGGTTCCAGATTTAATGCACCGCATTGCTGCCTGTTACTGTTGCCTTAGTGACGCAGATGAGGCCATTGCTATTCAATTTTGGTTCTATCCAATGCATGACTTGAGCCTACCGTCTGGAAAAGAAAACTTATTCTTCCATTCCATGGACCTGCTTTCCATGCCAAACCAGCTGAATAATTTCGCTTATGACGTAATGCCTCTTCCCTCCGCCAATACCGCATGTAGCGCAATGCGATTCATTGAAAATAATTCCATATTCGGAAATTATGACTCTTGAGTATTTAATGTATTGCTGAACGTCCGAATTTGACCAGGCTTGAAGAACGCTTCTTTTCGTAAAATGGTGGGTCTTGCTAAAGCCTTTTGAGTTTTTCAGAAGGCGCTCACTCTAATTTTGTGATCAGAATGTAGTGGAGAACCAAGACGGCACCATGGGGTGCCTACCAAATCTCTTGGGGAACTCAGCATTTCGCAGAAGGCCTCAGGATTTGAATTGGTTCGTTCGGATTTTCTCAGTGAATCGGAAAAGAACACATGTGTTGAAGAAAAAGACTAAGAAGATTCCCCCATTCTGCGTGCGTTGGGAAATGTCTTGAGGGTGCTCTGGAATCTGATAGCCGAGGCAGTAGAGAAGGAAGGAATCCGTTTACTTGAGCTCTTGGAATCTGTGTTATCTTCATGAATGAAAACATTGGTTACCAAAGATGAATCTACTGTAGCTATCCCCAAGGAATTGGAGAAGAGGAAGAAGACGGACTATAAATTGGCAAAGTCTTTTACAACTGCCCCGCACTGGGAGCTCTGTAGAATCGTACGGTTCCCCAAACCCCAGAAAGTATTCAACCCAATCAACAGCTATGATTTGGACTTAGATGTTGAGGCTGGCAATCGTCGAGCTCTGCCCGGATCTGCTTCTGGTGACCAGCCAGTTAGTGGTTCTGTTAGCAAGAAAGAAATTTCCGCGGAAACCGCTGTTCTGTGCAGAGCTCATGCGGTTCTTGATGAAGGGTTGCCGGAGCAAGTTAAATCGCAGTTATCCTCAAAGACGACACAAATAGCGCACGGATTCCGTCCAGTGCAGATGCAGAATTGCTGAAACTCATCAGTAATGGTGGACAAACAGCTTCTTCAATCCAACTACCCTGTCGTGGAGACCGGAATGAAGCGTACCACTTCACGTCCACTGACGGAGAGAGGTAAGAAGGCTCCCTCGCTACGTGAGACTTGAAACTCTTTGAGTATATGGAAGATTCGAAGCCGGTCACGCCGATCAAAGTCAGTCCCTGCTAAGGACAGTGAACCTGTGGTCGAAGAACTGTCAGCAATTTTCGATGGCAAACATGTCATTATGGCTGAGAAATTACAGTCGGTCATTTCTGGACATTGGATGGTGAAGGAAATCGTCCTGCGAAACCGCAGGCTGGCGAAGGTATGAAAAGGAATCTCCCCTTTTCCATCAAAGATTGTTTGATTGTTAAGGATCATATTCTCGAAAACGTCATAGAGTCTGTATTCAAGGATTTAGGGAATTTTTAATTTGTAAGCAATGAAAATACAGCAGAATACAACGGGATATTCAGTTATTGTGTTGCCGAATAATGGTATTATTTTTGAGGGTGTTTTGGAAGAACCAGCAGTGGAAGATTCCGTCAATCATTTGTTTATGGAGATAGTGAGTGGCCAAGCAGACAAGCGATGAAGAATGTTTTATGGAACAGTATCAAACGAATTTGACGGATGCATAGACGAATATTTGCAATATAGAGATATGGTCTAAGGAAGATGAGAAGAACCGTCGTTGTACGTTCCGTATGTCCGGCCAGGAAAGCGCAAGATTGAGACGGGCCGCCCAGAGCTCATCAAGCACAAAATCGTAGGAGACTTTGGAGTGGCAGAAGTCGTATAGAACATGATGCAGTAGTCGGATTGTTCCCGCAATCAGCAGATTCCAGAGATTCAGTTGATTTTATTCCTTACTTTACACTAGACCCCGTTACAATACAGTCACAAAAAGCTTCCTCTGGATGATCTTTGTGGCGATAAGGTTGAATCCCTAAACTTGGAAGGGATATCTTTCCTTTTCCATTGACCGGGGTTGATAGAAAGAACATTCAAGTGGTTATATACAGCCAAAGAGAATTGGAGTAAGGAGCTAACAGTAAGCATATATTTCTTGTGATCACCGTTCCAACCCCATCGTTCTCAATGAAGCTTTCCGGACCAGATGTGTACCACGGTGTTCGTAGATCTCACAAGTTGTAATTCGGCAAGGTTGTTTCACAGAGAGAAGCAAATTCGACGGACAATTCACACCCCTTATTAAGGCATCTGCATCTGCATCATTCGAAGCACCAATCTTTCGATTATAAGTTGCGAAATTTCGAGATATGGTCAGACAAGATAATTTTCTATTTATGCAGTTGTAATAGAGCCATTGAAGAGCTCAGGCAGCTAGAAAACCTATACCAGCTACAGCACCTATGGTTAAATATGTCACATTTGGACTAAACGTTTATAAAATCTGAATATGGAATCACTTATGAAGTATAGCCGCTATTTTCTGATATTTTACAAATGTAATTTTCATTAGACTATAGCACTTATAAGATTTTTAGCCAGATGTGTCACATGTGTATTTTTCGTCAGGTTCTAGCTGCTATAGCTTGATGTATAACATGTGTACCTCTGATCTGTTTCAAGCAAGTACAGCATATAAAGCAACAGTTTGGATACGTGTATCATTCTTGACAGGTATACCGAACATTTTTCGTTCCCAGTAGACGAGCTTTAGAGTTGATACCCAAATCTGCCTTTTGCACACAGTTGTATAAACGTATGTGTGCTCTATGGAAATCGGCAATATTCCATAGAATAAAAAGGTATTTCGGGTGAGAACGACCCCAATTTGTATCCTACAGGAAACCTACAAGGACTAAAAATATTCCAATATAAGTGGGGTTAACTTCTATGTTGCGGAGAAACGGAATGGAAACGCGAAACGCTGGCATTTAAATTTTGAGCTCAAAGTGAGTACATAGCAAATGAGTAACTGAATTTATATTTAGACTAAGTAATCCTAAAAAAGTTTGAAGTATATCCTGTGGTGATAATATCCCGTTCTCTCGAGAGCCTTGAGGCGATCATTGCTATCCATGAGTTTTTGACCCCCCGTATTGCTGTCTCGTACCACATGGGGCGGCATTTTTTTCGGCACTTGTTAAGCGAATTCTTTTCTGAGCTTTGCAGGTTATGAAGCAGCTATAAGACGAAAGATGAGGTTGGAGGGGAAGGAGGAAGGGGATGAGGTACAAAAGGTTGGAATCATTTAAATTACTTTGTTGGTTGGGGATGAAATGTGTTGTTTAAAAGATGAGAAGGTTTGCAAGCTAGGGGCGAAGTTCTGAGACAGACTCCTGCATTTCATGCATAGATTTTTACCAGTTCGGCTCAAAGAATCTTTCGGGAGGGTAAGGCGTCTCAACCCAGACCAGCGTTTTTGAAAATTGAATTTGGGGCAAATGCTCAAAACTATTATCAGGCTATAGCAGCTATAGAAGATATATCCAGAAGTGCCAATTTTTAAAATTTGCACATATTTCCGGAATTTTATAAAATCTGAAATAACTATTCTTTGATTGGGCTATTGCAGCTACAGCCGGATTGGTCATTCAGGAAACGCTGTCAACCCAAAATTCACCTCCGCTATGTAGCATCACTGAGGACCCCCCCGTTTAGCCGTTCTTCCGTTAGCATTACTGCTTGTACGCAATCAGACTCACTGCCACAAGCCCTTCAGAATCATTGCCACAATTACATTACCCTCACTGCTACAAGGCCGTCACTGTGATCACTACACCCCCATTGTCACCATCGTCTCTTCTACAGCCCAAATAAACACTCCGATTGCCGCCCTCACTGCAATCCTTTCGGCTACCGCCGCAACCAACACTTCAAGCGGCCGGCCCTCACCAACTGCACCGATCCCGCCACTCTCGGGAACCTTTCTCCCGGTACCATCATCATCCCCGATGTCATCCCTCCGCACTTATTGCCATTACTGCAAAGGAGACATCCAGACAGTCTCTTATTAAAGTTTTAGATTATAGGCATGAGTATAATATTAAGAGAGGAACGAAGTTAAGAAGCTCTTTTAGGAAGACGTTTGATTCCCAGGTGCTTTGAACCCTACTAGACGAATTCTATTGCATATTTCAGGGCCATATTTCTGACTGACTGACTTTGGCGATTTAAATGACTTTTTGACTGACTGACTTGCAAATATTCGAAAAATTCATGAAAAAAATTCACGAAAAAAGTCATGCATTTATTTTAAAATATGAATATGTTTGTTTAGCGATCTCGGAATAATGGAGGGAAAACAACGCCAGTCGCTCTTGACAAGCACTATGGAGATGACTGAAACCATTCGAAGCTATGTCATGACCGAGCTTGAGACGGTTGCGCAGCGTCAATCTGGTCTTTTACACCCCCAAGGTTCTGCTTTTAAGAATTTAGTCCGCCCGGTGGCCTCAAAAATTCTTTCACTTGAATGAAAGACGTAATGACTTTTTAAGTGACTTTTTTGACTGACGTTTAGATAAAAAGGGTGACTTTTGACTTTTTAACTTCAAAAATCAGTCAGTCAGAAGTACGACCCTGGCATATGTTGAACAATTTATAAGTAGTAAGACCAAAGAACTAGGATAGTCAAAGATATTTTCAAAAAATGCTTTCTCCAGCTTCAAACCCAATATTTTTGCATACTTTTATCTCCTTGATATAGGGAACAAACTTCAAAATGCTACAGATTTTCCCTACTGCACTGTGCGTGGATAGCTCTGGCGGCATCATTAGATCTGGGAGTAGCAGTGCAACTTCAACACTGCAAGGAACGTATAAGGTCTAACATTTGAGAAGCGAGGATAATTGCTTCAGGTGCATGGCATGGTGAGGGCAAGTTGAGTCCAGGTGTAGAATGTCTGGCTATAGCTTCTACAACACCTATAGCAGCTATATTCTGATCAAGTTTACAATTTCATGTTTTATAAAATTTGGGACATATGTACAAATGTAATAAATGTTTGGTACACCAGTGACATATCAGGCTATAGTAGCTATAGCTGCTCTAGCCCAATCAAAAATACGATTTCTGTATATATAAAATGTTGGGGCACATGTCCAAATATTACAGAACTGGGTACTCCTGGGACATATCCTGCTATACGAGCCATGGCTGCTATAAAACCAACCGAGAATTACTTATTTTATAAATCTGTACAGTGCAGACTGTTAACAATTGTACCACAAATGTCAAACATTGGGCTGTAGCCGGTATAGCTCCTATATGCTGATCGGGTTTTTGGTTTTCACTCGTATATGCACGGTTTAACGTGTTTGCATACGTGTACAAAGATCCCAGTATTTTCGGAGAAATTCCGGTGTCCTACTGAATCATGAACGGAACGGTGATGGAGGCTTACCTGCAACTCTCATTGAATCATTGCAGTGTTAAAGAAATCCTTGCACATCTTTCATAGTTTTGTGTCCTTGCAACATCCAAGTGATTCATTCCGTTTCTTTCTACGTCCTGGATAACTCGTAGAATCCCTCCCTGGCCGTAATGATTTAAATCCATACTCTCTCTGTTGAGACCTCCCGGACGCTGAATCAACGCGCTCGGCAAACATTCGATCTTTTTTGCGCAGCCCCTCTCAGATTTTCTCACTTACTCACAAATTTCGGGTTACTAGAACAGTCTGTTTGTCAGAGCAGGACTCTACTGGAATTCATCCTGCTATCAACCATTCCCCAATATGGCCGATCTGTACTACAACTTCCCCATTCTTCTGAACACCTTCCGCGATGATTTGAAAAGATCGATCCTAGCAAATTCAGCGTTCCGTCAGTCTTTTCTTTTTCTGTCGTAAAAAAGCCAATGGAGAAGCTCGAACAGTCCTTCAGGCAGCATAGCTTCAAGAAATGTTCGCCAAAATTACGGTTTCTGTGGTCTGGGATGAGACTGGAGAATCGAGTTGGGTTTTGGCAAAAGGCGTTCATATCATTTTCGTGTTGAAACCCCTTGCGAATGTTCCAGACATCTCTCTTACTTGTTAATTCTGCCGCATCGAGATGGAGGCAATGTGGCTTCAAGCGGATCGAGGTGAATTCCTCACTCTCATGCAGAGCTTTTATCAATTGCGAACTAGATCAAGGTACTGTGGCATGGAGTCCTGTCACTCACCACTGCCCATATTAATCGGATTTATGAACTGCAATGCCGTGACCAGTCAAAAATCAACCAAAATCAGTAGAATTCTAGCCGCCGCTCGCCTATCCCCTGCTCTCCGTAACACCATGAGGATACATTCTGTGAACAGAATTTTGAGTCTTATTCGCTCTTGCGTCTTAGGCCGTCGGCCACGTCACATGCTGATACATCTCTTTAGGTTGGCCTGACGATGACTAGTTTTACCAGCTGGTGCGCCCGATTTTTTTCAGTGTTGGCACCCTTGAAAAATCACCCTCGCACCCGTGACGGGCAGGCTAACTGCACGCTTTAGTCATTGGCTTTTTCCTACTTTGTGCCACCGCAATGATTCATGGGTTTGCGGCGCTTTGCAACCTGCAGAAACATAAATCAATTGTACTTAACTCCGCACTGGCACGTACTCATACGTGTCCAAGCACAAGTATTACTTTAAGCCCCTGCGTAACAATATGTTTGCCACCAAACATCTAGCACAAGTGGCACCTAGCATCCGTGTACACTCGACACTGCGTTTTCACGCGGACTTCTGAATGGGAAGATCGTTTATGATTTTTTAATGTACTTACACAAGTACCTAGCCCGAGCACTGACAGTGACGGCATCAAATACGCAGAATTACAAATAGTAATTAGCACAGTACATAACGCAACGGGCTTAACCTGTTTCCTGATCACTAAAGGTATCAAATAACCACTTTCAAGCTAGAGCTTCAATTTTACCGGGTTCAGCTTCTGTGGTCACCTAGGAGTTTCCCATTCAGGCTGGCTCTTCGAGGAAAACGAGTATACGGCATTTCTAATCCGACGTTGTAGGCCACATCAGAGCTCCGTGCATTGGAAGCCATACCCTGAATGTGAAAACATTTAGACACACATCACAACCTTTTGGGTTGATGGGTTGCCAGCGAGGCGGACTTACACCACGCATATCACCCATTATTTGGATAGCTCAGCTAAGCCGATCGGCGTGGATAACTTTCCGTCCTTCCTTATAACACCAGTTCGGCAACTCTTCTACCACACTACCATTTATTCCCTTCTCAGGGCCGGTTTTCTCAAGCACCCTTTTTGGGGCGCGCGTCATCTCCCTATTTCTGGGACTTTTTGTCCTACAGAAACTTCGTGGTTATTGGGACGGCTTTTGCAATTTTCAAACACACTAATTTTGTATAATTTCGAAGCATTATGTACGAAAACAAAGGATTTGCAATGATTTGCTTTATCAAACTCCTTGTCGACGCAACCTCCCGCTTAGCAAAATCCGCAGCCGTCTTAAGGATCAATCTCGTTTACACGACAGCCTGACATATGCCTGGTGCCAGCGCTAACAAGCTAACAAACCTCCGTACATTCCGTGTGCTTTGGATTTAAATAGAGGAATAAATGATCATGATGTCAAAGGAAGGAAATATTCAGCACAGGAATTGGAATATGAGGAGCATTTGGGCCGTGAAATGCTGGATAACGTTCTAGTGGGTATTCGAACCGAAGCTTTTGATCCATTTACAAATCAGAAGAAATTTCAAACGGTTGGATCTCAACCGGCCTTAACGAGCAGGCAGCTCTCTACCATCTGAGCAGTGTTCATGAACAAGAATGCATCGTAAAGTGTCAGTTCATGCAAGACGATGATATCAAATCCGCTTACGCTTATTCGCCCTAAAGAGGTTGGCAGTACTACAGCCATCTTTCAAATTGTGCTGACGATTTTACCCCTCCGAAAAAGCAAACTACCGACACGATAATGAGCTGGAAAGGTCTAGGAGTTCCGAAGATGATTAGAGAAATTCCGAGAAAAGTTATTTGATATATCGTAAAACCGTATTTAATATCTCTTTGCGGATGGTTCGTTTTTCCACGCGTAAGAAGCGAACAAGGTACCTACCGGCCACCTGCTTGGGCTCCAGCTCTTCGAAATACAAGAGAAAACATGGAAAGGCTACAACTGCTACCGCCACAGTGAAAAGAGAAACGGAGCCATTATGGTACAAGGAAGAGAACATTCGACCACACAAAAGTAGAGGGAGGCATCCAGAGAATCTTGAATTGTTTTTCCCTGAATTTTATCGGATGAAGTCCTACGTGATGGGAAGTTGGTCAATAAAATCATTTCAGAGATCATTTCTGCGGCTGAAGTGGCTTCCAGGCACTCATCTGGCTACTATCGCTTACTATGCCGGAAAGCTGGAATCTCCGACGAGAATTGGGTTGCACTGTTCTTCAGGGTATGTCCCCTCATCGACTGCAGCTCACTCTATCCATGCGTTCCTCGTTACATTGATAATCAATTTCAAGATGCCTGTATCGGAAGAGGCGGAGAGAGGTGCCGTGAGTGTTCACTCGGACGATCCGTGAACGAAAATCTACAAACAGAAAGGTAATACCGCGGAGGATTCGTATTAACCCCGTAGCTGATACTCCCTATTGTGTCAAGAGGTATTTGATAACCTCGAAGTGAAAAATACGGACATGTATGAGTGAAAAATGGTAACCGAAATAGCTATGAGGATTCTACTGGGGAAACTGGGCCTCTGCCCCGGCAGGAAGTCCAAAAACTTCAAGTTTCCAGAGAAAACTGTACTATTCACGGCGGACTAAACCCCTGAACAGGTTAAGAACATAGAATTTGAAGTAACTGAATATGACCGTTGAGATACGCCTACCCTAGATGGTGTTTCTTAATTCGTAATGGTCAATGGGGAGGATGGATTGGAAATCGGTACAGAGCTCTGCAGTCACCTTATTATTCATCACCCCACGTCTCAAAAGTAGCGATTGCCCATGAAAATTTCCTAAGTGCTTCCATATTCATTGCTTATCGCGAGGGTCGATACTTTCCACAAAGGCAAGGATTTCGACAGCGAATTTATTGACATATCCATTCGTAATGGAAAAGGAAATTTGGTGAAGTATTATGATGAATTATTATGTACAAGTGCGTTGGCATTCTTACCTTGTGAATTCCAAGCAACACCTTGTAGATAGGTTGGAAATTTTCTATTTCTGACCATCCGATTCTTAGAATCACATAAGCAAGATGGTTTCTTAAGACTATTCATCACTGCGGCACTTTCGAACTTCTACTTTGGAGCTCCATCGAATCACTATATTTTACCTCCATTGCAAAATTCTAATATACAACCAGTTGAACGTACTATTCCTTTTCTGAGTTGTTGGCAATTCAGACGAGTAATACCGGTAATAGTGGAATCTTATGTTGCATATTTAGAATCCAGCTTCTTACAAAATGTTCCCCTAACCAGGTATACTTAACGGAGCGATAGCAGCTATAGATACTAAACCAAGATCTGTCTATAACTGCTATCGCTCCTATACCCTGATCAAAAGTACATATGTCACATATCTGGCTATAGCCTATACACACTATTACCTTATGGAAATTACACATGTGACATATCTGGGTGAAGCTACTGTAGCTTTTCTAGCCTGAGAAAAGTACTGATTCAGATTTTATAAAATTTGGTGTGCGTGTTACAGATCTAGCTATAGGTTCTATGGGTTCTATAGCTGCTATAGGCTGATCTTAAAAAGTCCAGATTCAGATTGTGCCAACTTTTGTAGACTTTGTGACATATCTGCCTATAGTTGCTATGGTTGTTATATCCTGATCAGAATTATATTACTTCCAAAAACGTTCCTGCGTACCTTCCGCGTATTGCTTTCCCTAGTAGCTGGTAGCGGCGTGATTAAAGGGAAATGTATTCACTATCGCCTCTGGGCTGGGGATTAATTAGACTGGTTTTCAAAGTCTTGTCCAGCCTGGATGAGCAAAGCAGGGGTTTTGAGGGGGAAGCCCGCTTAACCACGGCCGGAAACGAGCGTGGCAAGAGTTGCCGTGGAGCGTTGGCCAGAGGTCGCCTGACTTCCAGCCTTTCCCTAAAAAAAGAAGATGGGCTCGTTTAGAGTGTTCAGGGGCGGAACCATGAATGTATTCGTGCAGTGAGACTAAGGAGGTTAATAAGGGATTCAAGTTAATTACAAACTACGTATGAAACTCCACGAAAATAGTAGTTGTGGGGGTGAAATAGAGCAGTGAGTGCAACATAGAGCCACGTTCATACCGACGAGTTCTTCGTGTTCGGAAGGTGGTTAAGGGCCCCTCGAGGCGTGATGATCCACAAAATTGAGTTGCAAATTGAAGAAGGTAGTTCTTAATTTCTTCTTTAATTAGTGGGATAGCCCTACTAGCAAATCCCTTAATACTAGAAAATACTTCGGCATTGTTAGAACAAAAGTAATAAGTGATACATGGCTGTTTCACCGCTTGGTGGTCGGCTAGGCAATCTGCATACGGGGCTTACAGTGTTGCTCGAACCACCTCCCTCAGCAGGCCTGCCAAGGGTAGAAGATGGATGACTGTGGAACGCTGATCATTGCAGGGTCGCCTTAGAGTACTGGAATGAGTAGCTACCAGCAATGGCAGCTGCCCATTGGAAACTGTGGCAGCCAGTGCTACAGGGATCAGATCCGGCTAAACTATACGCAGGGCGCTACAGGGCCCCTTTCGTTACAGAACGGTATTGTAGTACGAATGATAATTTCAAACTTCCTGTATAAGCCTTGTGGCTGAATATTTTCAGTTAAACCCCTAAAATTCCGAACTAGAAATGGTTACATCATTACCCTCCAATTGGTGGAACGGTTACCAAGACCATACATATGGTGCACCCCTGACACAGTACGCACCCGTTCGGAGCGTATGGCCCCGGTGTTGGTGCCCACCATACAGATGCCCGGGCCAGTTACACACCACCATTCAGGTGTAAGAACTACAGAAACAGCGCCCAATCAGGGCTATCCAAGTATCTCTACCCTCCAGTGCTGGGAACTACTACTGGCGACAGCTGTCTGCACGTCTGACAGTGCAGACCCGGAAAATGGATCTGCCGTGTACGGGTTTAATGGGGATATCCTGTAATTACCTATATATTATGGTATTAGTTATAACTACTTAGATCATTATACCTACGATTATGTAAATACTGGCACTCTGATTAGCAGAGTGGACCCATATAGGGGAAATCGACGGTTGATTGCCACTGACGAGCATCCTCACTTCTCCCCTTTCTCAAACACCAGAGTCCCACGGACGCCCTTTAGATTGCGGTAGAAACTAGCTCAGAGCTTCGACTTCTCACAATTGAGGGAAGAATCGGAAATCGTTAGCTAATGGCCCTATAATACTCGCTCGGCCCGGAAAGCCTCTAAAGTGAGGTATTCCTTAACCCACCGGTTGCTCACTAACTTTTTTTGATACCTCCAGCCCTCCGAACCCGTCAGGCTAGACGGACAATTGACTAACTATTCCAGATCACAGGATCCTCCCTCTTCTAGAGACCAGTCCAGTGCCTACCTCGCATTTGACCCGCACGTAGGTACGCTCCGGGCTAGTTTAGCCACGCAGCTATAGTTTCTGCCACTGAGACAATCCTTTTGGCCCCCGAACCCACTGTAGGGTCTCTCTCTGTGCGAGATTCGTATCATCCCCTCCTGTTTTACCCTCCTTTCCTTGGAGAGGAGTCTGCGGACATTGGAATACTCTAAGTCTACTTGCTTGATTCGAAAGGTAGGCTATTCCTCGCTGCTGTAGCTCAGCACAACGCACCAGCTGCGAGATCCAGAAGGTCGTAGGAGCTCTGGTTTCCCAACATACTGGAGTGTTCTTCTGGTGGTCTCTGACCACTGAATATGGAGGAGTCGCTCTGCAAAAGGTTCAGTATACTGGAATACTAGAGACACCCGTACCCTCACTTCGCCTCCAGAGAGTGAGTAAAAATACATTGGTCTCCCGAACTAGAACCACTATGCCACCTAGAATGGAGGGTACTTGACAGAGAATCGCTGATGCATCATCGCAAGCTGGAGGGAAATGGTGCCTGTTCCAGATGCTGGCCCTTAAGATCTACAGGGAAGTTTCATAGATATGCTTCGTGCTGACATGGCCTCCACTGGCAATTGGTGTGGAAAAGTGCATGAAGGCTTATGCGAAAGCCAAAGAGTCTGAGTGGGGCCTTTTGGCTCGAAGGCCTCGACATAGAGGTAGCCAATGAGTCACAAGCTGTATTGGAGCAAGAGGCCTGGGACAAGCTGAGCGGCTTCGAACCGAGAAATTAGACACGCTCACGGGGATGGTCCACGATCTCCTGCACCAGGCCTCATCCACCAATCAGCTTTTCGGTACGCTTGCTGACAACATATCTAATGCTTCTAATAGCATTAATCCACCAAACAAGGTGAAGACCAAAGAGGTAAAATCGACCTTACGGCATGTGCCTTAAAAATTAACAGCCTTACTTGAGTCAATAAAAACAGTTGACAGTCCAAAAATCTCTCCTCTAGTAGAGGGTTATGGTACTGAAATTGATACGGACGACCTCCCTCAGGATAGAAGGGATGAATTAGTCGCAGTGGTACATAGATAGGTACCCCTCACCACGACAGAGCCCGCCTTTGACAACTTTTTGTCATACCATGCATACAGTGTAGTTGAAGTTTGAAGCACGCTCCAACCAGGAGAGCTGAAGGGTGTAGGCAAGCTATGAACCAAGATATGCAGCTAAAACCCGTCCTTTCAGGACTTTGATCGGCAGGATCAAATACACACCATTCGCTTTCTTTGCGAGTTGAAAGATACCGCCGATGCAATGGGTGTTCGCGAAACAGCAGAATTCAAACTGGCCCCTGCTTCCTCAGAGGAGAGGCAAACGCATAAATATCTGGTATTCACAAGAAGGAACAGTTGCTCCGTGGAAGGGAGAGGGGCCTCGATTGGTCCCATGCAGTCCGCGCCCTTCTTACCCGTTATGCTACGTATGAAGATCTCTCATCTGCCTATAATGAAGTCACGCCGATCCAACAACATCTAACCGAGGAACAGTCTGCGTTCAAGGATCGCCTTCAGGGCGTAGAAATCTGTTGGGCGAACGTGTTCATCGAAAGGGACTTGGTGAAGTATTACATCAAAGGATTCCATAAAGGAATCGGAGCCACTGTCAGTGTGAGCCTGTCCAGACACAAAAGAAGGACTTTTTGGCAGTCAAGCAAATCTCGCAAGCCCATGGAGGCGCCTTCAATGCGGCGACCGGCAACGATGGTCCCAAGATGCTCCCAACTATTGATTTGGATCGCAAGAAGAAAGCATTGCTGATACTGAACCCCAGGAAAAGGGGAGATGGTCGGGCACATCCTCGTATGCCATGTCCTCAAACTCCCATTATGAACCCACTAATAGGGTTCTGCTACTCGACCGTACCTAGCCTAAGTTTGGAGCCACACCATCCATGGGTAGCGAAGAATCGCTGAAAGACACCGTGGACGCGACTACCGTGGACGAGACGGAAGCTGAGGGGATCCCCTAGGTGACTCCCGAGCCAAATTACTTAGGTAGGGCGATGTTCCCCATAATTCCTGTTCCATGGAAGTGCATAGGCTGTCGCAAGGAGGGAAACTTTCTGTACAAATGCCCGTAATTACCCTCTCCAGTGAGGTGTTCGTTTGCGTACATGAACTACTTGTAATAGCGGAGACCAGAGAAGATCCTCTATCGCCAACAGAGGCGGTTGATGTACAAAAACGTGTCCAGAGGAGAACCTCAACGTGGCGGTTTCGGTAGGAAACAGCGAGAAGGTGGAGTATCCAGGGTACTAAAGAGGCCGGAGGCCGAGAAGAACACCAGCCAGGTGTTCGGCTTTGTTGCTGGCCCGCAGAAGCTCCCGCTAGAGCAGAGAAACGACCCTCCTTATAATAATGGTTTGGCCCACAACAGGGACGTTCATGGAGATGGCCCTTCATCTTTCTCTAACTCATCATCGGAAAACTGACGAGGGGGGATTTCGTGATTCCACCATCCCAAGTGGTGTCCAGTGAGGAAAAGTTGATTCCCATTAACCAAGGGACAACTCATCTCGAATAAGGAGGGATCTTAGTGTCTGCAGTTGAGACTGTAGTTTGTAACCGACCATAACAGGCATCAACGTTAGTAAAATCCAATATAGGAGGAATATCACGAAGGAAGGTCCAGTGTGTAATGGAGGAGACCTATTATTCTGTCATTGGGTCGCTCGGCATGTCAGTCAAAGACATGAAACAACTACGCATTTTAGTAGACACGGGTTGCGGTTCCGCGATCAGCAACCCTCCGAGTTACCGCCTGATTGGAGTAAGTCCAAGTTTCCTCTGCTTGAGGATCAGGTGTTAGCGGACGCGAATAGAAATACTCTCATCATCACTGAGATGGTTAGATTAAGAGTAACGTTGGGGGGTAAAACCGTTCGAATTCGATACTATGTCTCCCCCAACCTTGCCGTTCCTGCAATTCAAGGCACGTCTTATCTTAAACGAAATGTGCGAGGTATCTACATGGTGGAACGGATGATAGAATTCAGCGACAGAAGTACGCGAGCGTTCTTCTCTTCGCTTACCCCTCAGGAAGGGAAGGGTAGAAGTCTTGACGACCAAAGAAACACACCACTTTCCGAGAAAGAGAAGAAAAATCTCGTTGAGGTTTATCACAAGTCGTATATGATAGGCCTTGTCAAAGGTGTGACAATAACTGCTGAAATTCAGAAGATAGTTCCAGTCTCCAGTGGCGGAGGGGGCTTGTGCTACCTCGAGCCTAAGATTCGCCTCTACAACCATCATCGAATGCAACTGGCCTATGGCGTAAGCGCGTCTGTTCCCGGAAAGAAATTTACGATCCCCCTAGCCTACTTCGGCAAGAAGCCGTGTCACCTACGAAAAGTGACCATCGTTGGGTATGCGCATCGTAGCCCGCTCACCGTCTTGACAAACTTGGAACCGGAAGCCGCAAGTCCCACGAAGAGAGAGGCTCACCGGAAGCTCGAGGAAGAGATCTGCGCATATGCTGCCACCTCAATAAGAGAGACGCAGTTACTAGTGCCGACGCAGGAAGGGGAAGCTCCACTATAAGAAAAAAGCCGACAGGACTGCGGGTTCTCCTGTCAAGGAAGAGTCTCAATTTCCAAGCGCTGTTACAGAGGAACCAAGCGGAGAAACAATCTAGTAAAGTTGGAGAGGGATGATCAATGTAGAGCGCTTGGATGAGACGATGAAGACAAACGTCGCATAAATGTTAGAGAAGCATCATAATATGTTGGATAGTTCCATCGGTGAAATCAAAGTCACTCTCCATCGCATTCAAAATGCACCCAAGCAAGGGTCTGTGCAGAAAACTCCCCTATGGAATGGGGAAGCCCCGCAGGCTAGCGGCAGCAAAGGAAATCCACTCGATGTTGCATAACATCTTCTCCGAGCTTGAAACAAGCGAATGGGCAATTCCTATAGTCCTGGTCCCCAAAAAGATGGACAGCTAAGGTTCTTCATCAACTATCGTATTTTGAACGATCGGACCATCGCGGATGCTTGCCCTCTTCCTAGAGTGGATGATTTCATCGATTCGCTGGATGATGCGAAGATCTTCACGACGCTCGATTGCAATTCGAGTTACTGCCAACTTCCAGTCGCAGAGGAAGATAAGGGCAAGAAGACGCTTACGTCTGACATGTAAACCTACAGGTTCACCCCCTTCCATTTGGTTGGACGAACGCACCCCAAAAGTTGCAGTGGGTGCTTGACATTATTCCTTCTGGGGTCCGTTGGCATTCATGAATCCATCTATCTTGATGATGTGATAGTGTTATCAAACTCAGTGGAAGAGCATGCAGATCATATATATCGGATATTAACCCTGCTGCGGGAATCTTCACTCTCAAACTAGAGAAGTGCTAGTTTTTCCAACAGGAAGTTGACTACTTACGTCATATGATCCTTCCAGGGAAGTTGGACATAGCTCAGGAGAGCAAGGCCATAAGAGAGGCCGAGTTCCCTAAGAAGCCGACGCAGAGGCGTTACTTACTTTGAAGCGCCAAAGTATTCCGAAGGTTTGTGAAGTACTTGGCCCAGAAGGCATGACCATTGAAATACATGCCCAAGACGGATGCGATTTCAAAACTAAAAATGAGGAGTTGGAGATCTGTTTGGCTGCCCTCAGGACGTGTTACGGAAGCCCCAGGTGCTCACACTCACTAGACTGCGAAAACCGTATACGCTCAACACCGACGCCTCGGAATACCAATTAGGTTGCGTTCTACTCCAAGAACAGGAGGATAGTGACTTATTTCCAGTAGGTTGGTGCTAGCGGAACTTGAAACCAGCAGATGTTTTCGTACTCGACCACAGAGAAGGAATGCCCGGCAGTGGAGTGTTCGACTGCCAAGCTACGATCCTATGTAGAGCCGACAATTTTCGCAGTCCGGAGCTATCAAAACTCCTTGCGATGGCAGATCAATGTTCAGGACATGTCGGGTCGGCTATCCAGATGGATTCTAAGGTTGTCGGAGTACGACTATGAAATTGTTTACCGCCCGGGAAGGGTGCATCAAGTCCGAGATGCCTTGTTACGCGTACCCTCTAAACAGTTAGACTCCTCACCATTAGAGGATTTCATAACTCGCCTCATGTTAGACGACCTCCACAGAGGGGGAGGAGCCTCAGGTAGAGGATGAGTTGGAATTCGACTTCTTTCAAACTCATCGGGCTCGCCACCAAGGCGAGGTGGAAATTTGGAAAGGAGATTCCGTGATCCTCACAACTCCAAATCTCCCCACATTAGAAGCAATAGAGCTGCTCGAGTCGTTGGAAGGACAAGGCAAGGAAGCTTTCTGTGATCGGATATTGAGGTGCCAGTCTGAGAAGACAGGATCTGCCTTCTTTGAAGACAAGAAAGACCTTTTGCACCGACGTGCACTCCTAGGTAGAGCTGAAAAAGGGATGTTCCCAGTTGGCTGAAGTCCCGGCTGCTGACCATTTTCCACTGAAATGTCCTCGCGGGACACCCGGGACAAACACGCATGTACGATATCATGAATTTTACGTACTATTGTACTCAAAATGGCCACTTTAATAGCAGCTATGGTCCAAGACTGCGGAACCTGTGCGAAGAATCGCTTACGCCTCAGCAAGAGGACAAACAAACTTTCGGAATTTCCTGGGATGAAACCACTAGAGGAAGTGTCTGTAGACCTATTTAGTGCTTTACCCCAATCGGGCAGTGGAAACAGACACCTTTTGGTGATATCGTGTCGCTTCCCGAAATCAACGCAACTTGTTCCAATTCGGACCATCACCGCCTATCAAGTGGCGGTAGCGTTTTGCACCCACTGGGTGTTTTTTATGAGCCACCAAGGACCGTCCTATACGACAACGGAACCCTGGTCGCTTCCGGACTCTTTCAGTCTATATGCTTCGAACGGGCGACGCCCAACTTGTTCACGTCAACGCACCACTACCAAACAAATGAGCAGGTAGAGATGTTCATTCGGCCGTTCCTCTGTATGCTGAGGAACTACACTAACGAGAACCAAACAGATTGGGACGGTTACGGAAAAGCATTGGACTATGCGTACAACACGCACATAAGACGGTCTACTCTGACCACCTCCTTTGAATTCATCGTTTTTCACCATCCATTCCAATTTTCCCTTTATCACTCCATTAAAAGGTGACCTCAACTTACAGCCGCAAAAAACTGCTCTTCCTAAACCGATTCAACACGTCGATCACCCACGCCAGGGACCCACTACGTAAGTTGCAAGCCCGATACAACGGGATTTTGATCAACGCGTCCGCGAAAGCAACAGACACCTGGAAGTTGGCGATTATGTCTAGCTTGACACTCCCCAGAAGCCCAATTCCAAAGTTGAGTCCCATTGCACAGGGACCGTATAGGGTGGAGAATGTATGCGAACATGGCATCCGCATCAACCGAGATGACATGATGGATCGTGTCAAAAAGGAATGGGTTACTGCGGCCCCATTCCCCTCGGGGGTAACCAGGAGAATTCTTAAGTTCTCAATGAGCCGTCTCAATCTGAGACAGGGATTCCAAATCCGGTCGTGGAAGAAAACGAAAAGACTCCAATGGACGAGCACGACGGAGCACCCTTTTCGGGTAGAGGCGAATATGTGGCCGAAAAAATTCTTCGTCATCACGTCGACACGGACACCAAAGCAAAGGCGTGTTACCTCATCAAGTGGGAATGGTACCCAGATCCTACATGGACGGAAGCCGAGAATTTCCCCGTCGAGTTGACATCAAGGATCAGGAAAATAACCAGACGCATAGAACGAAGTGCCCAAGGCGCCGCACCACGCTCTGATCCCACTCCAGTACAGGGGGCTGACTAACGGTTCCCCGTCCATCTCACTCCACTGCAAGAAAAGAGTGCCATTGGCGCTAGATACTTGCTCCCGGGACGCTCGCTCTGACCTGGAGGCCAGTTGAGTAGACGGTAACATCCCTCTTGGGAAAGGAGCACCCAGGGCGCAGTTTGGTCGCCCTCGTAGGTGAAGAGGCGCAGGGTATCGTAATTCAAACACCTTGATTGGTGGAGACGCAACACCTGAACAGTGGCGGGACGCAGAGTAGCGCCAGTCATGGCACATATAATTGGTGAGACTCCCTAGGATGAAGCGGTGCACGAAGAAGACGCACCACACCATCGAGCGGAAACCCCAGAAGAGGTGATCATACCGTATGCAGGCGGCTACGGGATGAACCGCAGTGCTATGAGTGAAAACCTCTGTACTGAGGAGGTGCATGTAGCGCAACGCTGGGAACAATCGGCGAGGACCCGCATTGAGAAGAGGCGCACCACCCACACATGAAGAATCCAAAGAAGGGTGGCACACACGCACAGGTGAAAAAGAAAGGGGACACCAGACCGTGGAAAACCCCAAATGGGTAATTAGCACAGTGAGCAGTACCCCTTGGTGAGGTGGCGCGATTTGAAGGCACCTCTAGGATGAGGAGCCACAGGTGTCCGAACGCATTGCTTTCTATGTTGAGCCTTGCCCGAACAGGGATGGGTCTTAAAAATTGGGCATAACCTGCCAAACACCACCCTAGGTATGAAGAAGAACAGGCGACGCGCGGTAGATAGAAGGAAATCTAGACCCCGATGGCTGCGAGGCGTCACTCCTATGATGAAGGGTTGCGCGAGAGGAGAGGCGAAGAGGGCTCTAAGTTTGGCCTGTGCAAAGAGTACACGTGCATCACTCAGATGTGAATAGCCAAGAAGGTTAGGGGATACCGTACCCGCATGAAAGAGGACCGCAACACCTGAAGGTGAGAAGAAACGGTGGGTGGACTGCATAGTACGCGGTCCACGCAGAGGACGCGCGCAGAGGAGGTGCAGACACCCTACGGTGAAAAACCCTCGCAAGGGCGATGCAAGATATGCACACCAATGTTGGTTGAAGTATCCAGTAGAGGTGCAAGGGTGCGTTGTGCGAGACGCTCGGGCGCAGAAGCCCGAGAGGCACGCCAGCGGCGAAGGATTCGAAGAGCAGATTACACGATAGGCAGACGTAGCGCGGAGGGCTCCCACATAAAACACCCCTGTAGGAAAGCGCGCCTGCGGGTGAGGTCTGATGCAACTACAGTAAGGTATGCACAAGAAGGGAGGGATAAACTTTTAAAGACACTCCAAGAGAGAGGTAAACGCAAAGTACCAGGGGATACAATCTACGAGAGGATTGAATTCGTCACCACAAAGTGTCGGAACCACCGTAGTACCATACCAAGCTGGAATGATGATAGTGGCTCCTCATCCCCCCGAGCTACTACACGGCCCACGGCCCGGGTGTAATTCTATGATTACCAAATATTATTTGTTTATTTCATAGAAACACATGTGTACCTGTTAAGGTACATGTGTGTCGGAAAAATATGGATCTAATCCAGCTGGATGAGGACCACCGACCTTCGGTTCTCCCCGTGTCCAAGTGTACCCTATGCGCAAAGGTGGCCATGCAGGGTCGGCCTGTATACATTTGCAGTGTCCCTGGGGGCACTGCAGTGCCCCGGACGGAGAGCCGCAGGGCCTGATTGCGCAAGTTTACCTGACAGGGGGCACGTTTGTCTACAGATTTAGACCCGCTACGGCCCGCTGAGGACCAGTGGGCTCCGGATGTCCGCATGTCCACGTGTGCCCAGGGGGCACACCTGGATGCGCAGGACCAGTGGGCGGACCCCTACCTGTACTCGTAGGGGCATTTCTCTGCCCCGTTGCAGTTCTCACTGGATCTGACCCCCCGGAACAGCACCATTGCCACACCTGCCAATGGGCAGCTTCTATTGCTGGCAGCCGCCCATTACACTTCCGCAGCCGATCCTTCATGGGCCGAAAGCCCCAAAAATATCCATATGCCACCCTCTGCGGGGGGAGCAGGTGGATGTAACCTGAGCACTACTGTAAGTACATGTTAACAGCTGAGTGCCAGCCACCTGGAGGTACATTGGGCAGGTTTACTTTGTACTTTACTGTAAATAATGGGGAACAATTCTAGTACTTAAGGCTTAGGTAACTAGCTATCCTACCCACTAAAGAGGCAATTGAGACCTCCGGATTTGACCTTACAACTCAACCTGGGACAGAACTCTCTGCGCCATCCCCGACCACCTTTCCTCAGCAGGAAGACGTCCGTTGGGTTACCTAGCATCCGAGTCACTCTATGTCATGTTCACCTGCTGTTGACAGCCCAAATTCACAATCTGCGCCGCGTGCCATAACAAGCACGTCGGTAGCTTCTAT
>JAUBNZ010000176.1:5982-22138 GCA_032355485.1 Bonnemaisonia californica
TATCCATGACTCCCTACAGTATGACAAGCTGCTAACCTTATTATAGTTCAATATACACCATAAGCTAGCACTTCACGATCCACCCGCTCCGGTCCAAAAATGAAAAATTCGGGGTAAAGACAGCTGCCCTGCTCCAGCCAACCAGCTGCCATCTTTTAAAAGTACAGTATGACAACTCTCTCTATATCCATTTCTCTTGGCCCCGCGCCACGAAGCAAAACAGCACACAGCTCTCTGCTTGGGTGCAGGGTGGCGTGAAATTTTGCGAAGCCCGCGCCGTGCTGGAATTGAATACTTTACAAATACTTAAATTAATCCACCAACCAGAGCGCTTCGCACCACTCCCTTATGGAATAATTCCACGACTGCCCGCTCGTTAAGACTGGCCCTCAGCAAAACTGCTTCTGATGTGAAGTACTGCTCCTGCCCCAACTGATATTTCTCCCACGTGCCTAATATAGGGAAACGTACTGTCCGTAATACAGTACAGTATGAGGTGGGTTTGACACTGTTGTACAGAAATCCTGCCCTCATTAGTGAAAACCAGTGGTTTTCTAGAGATGCTTAGATTAGCATCGCAGAATTTAGCAGCGCTTGCGCCGCAATATTGCGCCGCATTAGACACAATCCTAATAGAACGTCTGAATCGAGAACCTACACGTATCCCGTAAATATGTGCCCTACTGTATGTACGCGAACGTATTGAACTAAGTGGTTCCTCCAATATAGCATGACATTTCAGTGGATTTAGGGGCGGAGCTTTTGCAAACCCGGATATTCAGCTTTTCGCTATGCCGCTATTTCCGTTGTCGTGTTCACAACCATGCACTCTGCTCCACTAAAATTACATCCACATGGCCTTGCAGACGACTGTAGGATGCTTGCTCCTGACAGCTGGGAACACGACAAGAGTCCTGGCTTTTGACTAGAGGGCAAATGGCTACCGGTTTATCCATGACTCCCTACAGTATGACAAGCTGCTAACCTTATTATAGTTCAATATACACCATAAGCTAGCACTTCACGGTTCAGTTCACCCCATTATTGAATGATAACCAAGCATTATCAATATCGCTTACTACTTTGCCTCCTTTTGAATGTGTTTGTACCAGGACTCAAAAGTAATACATCTATGTACCAAAAATAGCCACGATATTGGACTACGCTCCTCCTTCACCAACAGCTTACCCATCCATCGCATTCATCACGTTGCACCTGCAGCAGAAAATTAAGTGCCCCTTCCGGTACTACTCCGTCTCTCCGTTTCACTATTTCATTTCGCATCCGCGTCCACATCTTGCATCAAGACATCGGGTAGAGCTGAACAAAAATTGCGCTCAGCTTGACAAATCATAATCGCTGTGTCTGAGAAATTTGGCATTCTTTGCCGACGCCATTCGGGAAAACAAACAACTACTCTGAGATCATGGATTCCGGGAAGAATGCTTTCCCTTTTTGCAACATGAGGAAAATGTCCGTGTTTATGTTGGTTTTTGTGATATGCATGCACATTTTTGTACTCAACAAGCCCAGTTCCCCTTTTTCAGGCATGACTCTCCTTGGTGAGAACGTTCCTGATAATCCTGTTGATGAAAAAACTACTTCATCCGTAAAGGTGGAGAAGAATGACGAATATTCACCCTCGACCACTACATTACAAGAAGCTTTCGTGACCGAAAATTTAGTCCCACTTTCTGACACGGGCCCTGCGATTCGACCGGAATCAACCAACGACTCTGATCATATATCACAAACTAACATTCCCTCAGAGCCAACTGTGGATGGGGAGGAGGAAAATGCAGGTGCAGATATCGCAAGGACACCAAAGCTAGATGCAACGTCAAAAGATGTCGCCCAACAGAGGAAAAACGGGAGATCGGAGAATCATGGCACCTCGGACTTAGATAATGTTGAAGAACCTATTTCCAGTACAAAAGAAGCTGGAACGCAGGGAAAATCGGAGAATCTGCAGAGTGAGGTCCCGGTGGGACTTACCGGCACTGAGGAAAATCCGAACAATTCAAATTCAGATGAAACGAAGCCAAAAGGTTGTCTAGAGTACATCTTCTACGACAAAGCCATTAAGACTGGAAGTACGGCGATAAGCATGGCCATCCGAGAATACTTGTCTGACTTGAGCGAGTATGATTGGAAGTGTCACAATCCAGTCTGCGCTGCGAAGGCCGAGGAAATTTGTAATGGGAATGCCGCACCCGTCCATCTGCTCAGTCACATAACTATCCCTGATTCAATATTCTATTGCCTATCTTCATTGGGATACTACAGTGTTACATCCATCCGAAAACCTGCTGATAGATGGCGGTCATCGTACTACTACAACAAGAAAATGGGCGCAGCACATTACGGGATACCGCACAACAGTTCATATGAGGAGTTCATGTTGAAGTATCCGAGATGCGCCATCTTGCATTACTACGACGGAGAGGGTGCAAAGTGCGAAGGTGAGGCAGGTACACATGAAAGGATCAGAGATCGCATCAGTCGCATTGTTGCCCGGTTTGACGAAATCATTGACCTGGACAAAGAACCAGTTGGTGCTGTAGAACGCATGATTATGAAACATCTTTCCAAGCAGAATGTTGCCGGCGGGGCCGTTGCAGATGTGCTTCCCATACCAGACGATTCTAGATTGGATGTGGAGAAAATATTCTACATCGCGATGACGGAGAAGCGGCGGAAAGGAACAAGCAAGAGGGAACTATGTATTTTATCTTGATCAAGATCCCTGTTATGGTGTCCTGCTTAGCGCAGGATGGACAACGTTTAACGTCACATGGTGTCCTGTAACAAGACTCCTGTTTAGCGTATGATGGACTACATTAACGGCACATATTGCTTTTCGTTTTTGATGCTTGTAAATTAATTTAGTATAGTCATCCCATAGTTGTACTTACGGATTCAGTGTGCACTCGGTGAAATTAAGCCCGTCAAAAAACACACAGGCCTTGCTGAAGTTGAGAGATAAGCGACATGGTCGCTTAGGATAAACTGAAGATAATCTCTTTCTAGAATGCCCCCTCCTCTACAGTGGCACAGGGCAACAACCGGGTCCATTTGCATTCGAAAATCTTCGTACTGCACTAAATTACATTAGCATGGTACCTGCGCTAGTACAGTGACTACAGTAGCAAGGCTTTTATTTGGGATATTTCTGCACCAGTAAGACTCCCTGGAAGGTCAGACCTTGTGGTCGAAGCAGTTTTACAAACGCTTCTTCCCACACAATACATACTGTAGATACAGTGTACAGTATCGATAGTGTAGACAGTGCAATAAGGAAACTTGGCAATGGTATAGTAACCATCAGTCTGCACCCCTCTACTAAACGCTGGGTTAGGGGTGCTATAAATGGTTAGGGGTTTTAAATCTGGGGGTAGGGGTTATGGGCGACGGGCTAGGGGTTTAGGGGACTAAATTGACGCTGGGGTTATTTTATTAGGGTTATTAAAAATACGTGCTTTAAATGGGGGTGCAGATTCCAGCTAGTGGCATTGACAAGCTGCCTACAGCAAGCCTCTGCTATTGCTATCTCATGTCTCAAGCCTGGTGAAGGTGAAGAGCATTAATTTGGAGAGCCCCCACAGCTGCCAACAGTTTCCAAGTAGCGGCGGGCTGCTTCTCATGCGCTCCCATCTAACCAGCGCAGAATGCCCCACATCACAATATCGAATCTCCGTCTCCGCGGTCTCCCCCGTCGCCTGCTACGCGCCCCAAGCCCCTACATTGAATTTCACACGCGCCCGGCCAGTAAGCCCATCGGACAAACAGCCGCGCAGGAGCGAACCACGGTTGCAAGCTGGCCAGGTTTCAATCTCGAACACCGCATTCCCTTCCTCTGTACGCCTGCATACCTCGGCGTCATTGTCAGAGACGCTCAAAACCCGCATCCGCCTATTGCATCTGTGTGTCTTACCCTGCATTCCGCACTGCTGGAGGGATGGTTCCCGTTGCGTAGTAAAGTCGCCGACACATGCGAACTTTACATCCGTGTCGTTTTGCCTACAGTTTGTCACATTGGTCCGAGAGAATGTGCGTTTTTCTCTCAGGGCACTCCTCATCATTTTGTCGTCCAGCAACCCGTCGAGGGTGATTTGCGCCGCGTCTCCACACTTCCTGGAATGCTCTTCCGTTGTGGTGAGCTCACCCTATCCATTGTGGCGCATGGCGTACCGGTATCTGTAAAGGAGCCGTCTCTGATTGTACAGACCGCCGGACAGATACTCCACGCAGGTGAGATAGAAACCGCTCATCCCCAGCTCGTACAGTCGCATGAAGCTGTTTCGGATCGTGGGGAAGCAGCCGTTGGTGCTAAAGAGGGAGCTTCGCCGATAGAAAATGATGGAAGTAGCTATCCCTTGCGTCGCTCAAAAATCGGAACTGTCGTTAAGAAGAAATCCGTCAAAGCCGTGAAGGCCGTTGTTAAAAAATCTCCCGTCGCGAGTAGTTTAGACTTTATTCTGGAAAAGGCTGGTGTATACCCTACGACCGCTGCTAATATACCTGGCTCTGTGGGCAAGAGTTTCGCCGGAGCTTCCACAGATGAGTTCGATGACCTTGGGGATCCCTGCGAAACAAAAACAGACGTCAGTGATATGGTGCTTGACCAGACACTGCCAGCCAAAAATGCCGAGCAAGGAGCCCAACCCGAACACCCAGAGCAGGCAACGCAGACACACCAGATAGATCAGGCAGAGCAAAAGAAGCAACCCGTCCAAGCCCGGCAAGCAGACCATGCAGACCCGGTCAACCCGGCCAACCAACCTGACCTTGCTGAGCAAGCTGACGGAACTAACGGAACTGACGCAGGCGGGCAAACCGAGCGAGCCATACAAATATTTCATTCAGAGCCCGATTTACTGGATTCGGGTGTGGAGGCAGATGTGGAAGCGAGCGATGTTGAGGAAATTTCACCCACGGCTGTGGTCAAAATTGCTATTTCCGATAAGAAGCCGAGTCCTGTAACTGTTGCTTCTGCGAAGAAGGAGAGTAGAAGACGAGTTGACTTTGGTGGGTTTTCGTTCGCACTACTTCAAGGCACTTTGCCCAAGAGTTTGCAATTTACTATGCAAGACATGAAGTCGGCGTTGCCAGCCCCTCTTGCTACATTAACTGAGCACCAACTTTTACTTCCCGATTTGGCACAATTTAACTGCACCTGTTCAGAGGATTGCAATACACACGCCTTTGAACTGCGACTGGCTGATGCAGGTTCCCCAGGCACCAAGATTTCGTTGAGCGTCTTTATTAGATACAAGACTTGGACGCCGATGGCGACATGTAGGAACATAACTCCGCGATTTCAAGAGATTTTTAGTCAGCCCGATGAACTCTCAGCCTCCTTTGATGACAAATTCCCACATGCCAAGAATCTAACTTACCTCTTCGTCGGAGGTCTATTTACGCAACATTATCCTACTTACTTTCAAAAGAATATTAAGTATCTCCAAGAAAAACTACTCCTGCCTCGCGTCCAAACAATCCCTATTCATACTGAAGGAAGCGTTGCAAGAAACGCGAAAGTAATCCGCGACTCCATCCTCAAGACGTGTCGTGGCGCAAAATCTGTCGTCTTGTTTGGTCATTCTAAGGGTGGTGTTGATGTGGTTGCTGTCCTACAAATGTTTCCAGAGGCGCTTCCATTTATACATGGTATCGTCACATTTCAAGCTCCATTTGGAGGAACCTTCCTTATTGATTTCGTATCCAGGAGCAAACTAGCCGTCAGCGCAATCACAAGCGTTATTGAGACGATTTGGAAAGGAGATGAGGATGCATTTCACGATTTGGGATACTCAGCCCGCTTACAAGCCCTTGGTTTAGCTAATATTGAACAAGTTGCATCACCGTCTGACGTTGATTCAAATCGCGACACCTCATCAGAGCGTGACGGTGAAAGCCCGGAACAGCCGACTCGCCCAGTCCCGAAGGAGCTGTCTAGAAACCTTCAGATTTTCTCTGGAGTTCCATGTGTAGCTTTCGCTAGTTATGCGTCATTTGATCTTCTCGGTATTAGAAGTGCAGCAAATGCTGCTGGAATCGCATCAATGGCCCCTGCTGCTCAAAAAATTGTCCAACATACTGGCTTTTCCAACGATGGGTTGGTAACACCTGGAGACGCTCGGATTCCCTTTGCAGATCTCATACACTTGGAAGACATGATGCATACAGAACCTGCCTTGTATGTCCAAGGCACGAAATATCCCCCAGGTGTTCTAACGGCTTGTGGTCTTTATCTTCTGTTCGAAAAGGTTTCTCGTTGTCCATGAGTAGAAAACTTGTAGTAAATAGAAACGCCTAAAGAATTGGATGGATTGGAAATCCACTGCATCTAATGTCATGGGCACCCAGTTCTCAAACAGATCGCAGCTGTGCGTTAACTATACACTTGATGTCGGAGCCACTTGAAAGAACCAGAAAAGAAGAGTTTGAGGAGGATTGACTGGAATTGAATGTTGATTTGTAAAACCCCATTTTTTCATTTCTTTTCCTACTAGAAAAATTGTACTCAAGGAAAATAAATGTTCAATTGTGTGTTTGAATTCTTGAAACGATCCTCTCGGGGTTCCTTGGAAAAAAAACTGCAACTCTCACCTTGACGGCTAACGGGACTTTCACTATGTTAAGTACATCAGAATTCGCCACAAAAGCAATACATTTGCTTAATACGATTCCAAGTAGTAGTTCGTGATAATTTTCGAGATGATCAAATCTGTACCCGCCAAGGCCATATGGTCTAGTAAAGTACATCTCATGGAAACATTCTCTGGACTCTTTAACATACCGAAACATGACGAAGTTCCTGGGTGATACTCAAACTAGTTAGTTGACATGTTATGTTGTTGGTCCTAGTAGCCCAGATCGGCGGAACAAATTGCTGCCGAGATGACTCTTTTATGATTTCAGATACCATTCGGTACTTGGACAGATCCATCTATTTCTGTCTCACACCTGAGTCGTTCATAAATGGGATCTTTGGAGGAACATGGCAAGACGCAGAACATAGTAGTGCTGAACAAGTTTAATGACAACCCAACTGCAATCGTGTTAGTGATCTTGCCGGCTGGACTCGACCTGGCTGATGATTTTCTAAGGCATATCATCATTAGCGTCGGCGGCCTGCATGTCCCGAGGCTTGGGTCCACCAGCCGTCTTTGCCATGATGATTTGGTCGATCTTCAGCACAGTGGCTACTGCATCAGTGGACAGGCGCAGGCCCCAATGTTTCACAATGAGCAGATCGAAAATTTTCTCCTTCACAGCATCGATAGCGTTATCATCTTCAATCCCAATTCCCATCGTAGCATTTCCAGATGCATGTGAGGCAATTAATGTACTAATCAAGTTTGTTGCGTCATGACCAGATGTCTCCGCCAGGACCCTTGGAACAACCTCAAGTGCATCTGCATACTTCTTAATTGCATATTGGTCCAGACCTGGTCGGGCCTCCGCAAATTCATGTAGTCTTCTAGAGAGCTCAATTTCGCACGCTCCGGCACCGGCCAAAAACCTGGGATCTCTCGTAATGCCCTTAAACACATTGACTGCATCATCAACAGCGCGATCAATGTCATCAAGAAGGTTTTGTGTTGACGCTCGCACAAGGATTGTTGCAATCCGAGAGCCCTCCTTTTCCTGGCGAAAGACAATACATTTCGTAGAGCCGATCTCCTCCACTTCGATGGCATCAGCCCGACCTTGCTCATCAATCGTTGGCGTTTGCATCTTTGCCATGGCGACTGCTCCCGTCGTACGAGCAACTCGTCGAAGGTCAAACTTAGATTGGCATCGAATAGCCATGATTTTGTACTTCTCAACAAAGTGCATGGCAACCTCACCGAATTTTGTGGCTGCAATCACAGTGACACCTGCATCCGCGATAGCCTTGATTTTGGTTTCAAGCATTGTCTCCTCGGACTTGGTATAATTTGTAAAATCCTTCGCAGACTTCAGCAACACTGTTCCTTTCGTCTCTGATTGCGAAGCCTCAAAGTCACATGTGTAGATGGCGACACGAGCATTTGATACCTTCTTGATTGTACCCTCCACGTCTCGAACCAAGACAGCTCCAGAAATGACTGTAGAGTCCGACACAGATCCACCAAGCACCTTTGCAACGCGAATATTCTCCACACTGAAAGCGTTAATGTTTGCTGGTAGCACTGATATACAAGCTTTCGCGATAAGAGGAGTTAGCGTTGACTCTATTCCATACTGCTTGGAAGCAACGCAGGAGTTGAGAGCAGCTGTTACTGCCTCAACATTCTTCACATCAAAAACTTTATATACTGACAACTCCTCCAGGATAGCCAAGGCTTCCTCCCCTGCTCTCTGGTATCCTGTGCAATACATGGGAAAGAATGGAAACCAAAATCAATGCGTTAGAATCCTGCACACACAGATGATTATGCTTTCTTGAACGAACGTTTCCGGATATATGCTTTCGACCAGGAACAAACTGCCGATCGTTTTTTTCCGGAAGGAATTGATTCATAGACATACCTTGTACAATCTCGGCGGTGTGCAAGCCCATTCTAAGCAACTTTTCCGCTTGATCCATCAATTCCCCCGCAAACGCCACAACGAAACCAGTACCATCACCAACTTCGCGCTCCTGGGCCTCACTGGCCATAACTACGAGCTTTGCGGCGGGGTGGACAACCTCCAGCTCGCGAACTATAGTTGCCGCGTCAGAAGTGACTAACAGCTTTCCGAGATGGTTGACAATCATTTTGTTCATGCCATTCGGGCCCATGGACGTGCGGATGATTGCGCTGAGTTGCCTGCAGGCGTCAATGTTCCGTAAAACGGCTTCATCGAGACCAGTGACGTGTTTCGTGCCTTCCTTCAAAAGCCCTGTCAGACCCTGGCTGGGAACGAAGGATCCCGCATATGGACCCATTGTGTTACGATTCGAGACGGGGCAAACAAAGAGGAATCAGATGTTGCGCAAGATCGCTGGGAGAAAGTTAGAGAGTAATCAGGCTGAACAAAAGTTTGCAGGAGGGGTCAATGCTACCGCTGTCTAGCTGAAACTGAGGGACAAATCGCGCCTTCTTGTCTAACCATTCGACGGATCAAGCCCTGTCGTCGATAGTGTCATCGGTCCCGCGCACTTGATTCAGCAGTACAGCACGGAATGTCCAGGGAGTATGAATCAACGAATTTATATGTTTTTTAATGTCATAATATGTCGACACAAATATCAACACGTATGATACTCATTCACTTATTATTTGTTGATCAGGGGGTTCATATCGGTATCATGCGTTTTGAGTTGCATAAACTTTACACGTATGATCCATTTGAGACTCCATTCCTCGATTCCCTGGACAACACTTTTGTGTTAACACATTCCAAAGAAACAGGGTTCCGCACTATCCTGCAAATCCTTCGACATGTTTATAAAACTACGCTCGCAGGGCTAGTTGCCTTCCGACAGGGAGGATGAAGTAAAAGGCTACAGGCAGAACTGTAAGAAGCATGAATGGGGCTCTAGACGAAGACAAACGACGAACCTACATGAATTCGTGAAATTAATCACTGAATGCAAAAGGCTGTGCTCCATAGTTGTACGCCGTAAGTTCTCGGCAGCTAGTAGGAACTGATGCAAACGTCAATACTTGAATGCTACAAGTATTCTTTACAATAATAGCTTACTAACGGGTGCTCATCCAAGACCATAACAGAGGACAGGCTAGCAGCTCATAGCAAATCCGCCACGACTCCAACATACAAAGTACAGCCACGCCGGCTTCGGAAACAGACCAATGCGGAAATGCGAAACATAAAACCCTGGGCAGTTGCATGAGAAACGAAACGCCTGAACTTCTTGTCACGACAGCGGTGTATCGATAGCTGCTAGTGTAGAACGAGCACTGCATAGCAACGATGTGCAGGGATACTAAGGCCAGTACATGTTAGATTAGACAAGCGTGACTTCGTTACAATTCTAGCGGGCCTTCTTCGTGAACTCGTCCGCGTTTTCCGGCGCGTTTTTGGACATAGTACTCTCTACTTCGAAGCGGTTCGCAAGACTCCATTTCCGCTCAAAAATGAAGTCCTTGAGCAACTCTGAGTAGCTTGTGTACGCGAAGAGGGTGTCGTAGTACTCAGGAGCAAGAGCCTTGAGAGTAGGTAGCTTATTCCACGGTACTGACGGAAAGTCATGATGCTCCACGTGGTACCCAATGGCGAAGGCAAACTTATTGGCAATTCCGTAGTACGAATAAGTCGCCTGGAACGGCTGGGTAGGATAATGCTCCTGGATCCAGCGGGCTCCAAGGGGGTGGAGTCCAATCGATGAAATAGACGCAAAAAGCAGGAAATACAACGGTGCAGTACCGAACTTTAGCGTGAGGGCACCGATGGCAGACAGATTCAGTATCCAATTCAATGCCATCCAGGCAACCTCGTTCCCGTGCGGAATGCGATAGGTGTAGAACGTAGTTCGGAGGGCCTGTACAACGAAGAAGCATGCGAGCCAGACCGACTTGCGGAAGGGGGAGTTTCCGATAAGACGTGCTTCCCACTCAAATGGCACATCCGGGTCCTTATAAGCGCGATTGAGTTCGATGTGATGTAAGATGTGGTAGTAGCGGAACATCATGGAGGACGGAAAAACATGGGGAATATTACAGACAAGAAGAACCCATCTATTAAGAGCAACAGACTTAAAGACAAGGTTGTGGGTGGCGTCATGGATAAGCACCCACAAGGCATGATCGACAACAGCGCCCACGCTGTACGATAGCAGCACGCATAGCCAAATTGGTAGATACTTGGTGGCGCTTACGGCAAGGGCAAGCTGGAAGGATACCAAGACAGCCGCCCATACGGCTGTGCCCTTGTAATGACCGAAAAGTTTGGCAATCTGCGGATGAGAGCGGAGGATTTCGGCACGTCGCTCGCCGTGCGGGTGCTTACCACCCTTTTTGGTGGCGGCGCGGGCCTCTGCGACCTCTGTGGAGAGGAGATTGCTCCGAGCAAGATTCTCCTCCGGTGAGGCTTGTTGTGCGCCCTTGCCCATTGTTAATAGCGTTGGTGAGGTTGCTACAGTTAGGTCAGACGGGACACTCGAGGGAGCTGAGTAAGTTCAGCAGTTTGACGGGGAATGGGGATGGCGCTTCTAAGGGAGGATGGAGGATTGTGAACGCGTGAGACACGCGATGACAGTAGCAGGGCGCTGCGTTTCGAATGAGAAGTAGGGACTTTATTGGAATGCAGTGCGGGTTAAAGGGGTGAACCCGTCGCTAGTGAAATTGCGTTTTGCAACGGTTAAAATGGCTATAGCCGCGGACTTAACTATAATTTCGAATGAGGCACTGGCATGGAGCACTAGTTTGCTGTCGGCGTGTTGAAGGCAGGTTGGGTATTGTGAGGCCCGATCTGAGGTTTTGGGCACAGTTTTGCACTGCCCGCTAGGGGGCCCCAAGAAAGATGGGTGCAATGCAGAAAAGAGTAAATTTTCGATCTAATTTAGCGTACAGATCTGCAACATCAGTTTTATGACCCGATAGGGGCCCTATAATGGTTGAAATACTGAAGGTTCCATGTTGTGGCGTGTACAAGTCTACGTCCCTCCGCAAATTGGCATCCTTGCTGTCTGTAACTGTTGATGCCATTTCATCCTGCCCCGTTTCAAAACCAGTGTGCCAATGGAGTGTCCTGAAAAGGAGCAGAACGAACAAGGAGCAGAACGATCTGTCCAGTCGTTGTATTGGGACGTCTGTAATGCCCAGTTGTGGTTTCATCGTAACCAGTGGAGGCCATGTTCGTACTCTAATAAGAGTGTCCCTAGCGTTGTCTGACCCAACCCCAAAAAAGGGACACATGGGCCTCTGTGATTGGAAGGCCCAAACGGTTTTTAAGGAACGATCCTGAAAACTCCCAGACACCACCCTTCTCCCGTCCAAACCTCAGACCATACCACAAAGGCATGTCCGACTCTGAGCTCGAATCCGTTGCAGTTACTATCGCAGCAGCAGCTACTGCCGCTATCGCCGCTGATGAGACCTCCTTTAAGCAGCGGAAGGGGTCAACGATCGGGCCACAACCAAAAAATCAAGTTGCCTGAGTGACCGCCGCAGTGCGAATTGATAGGGATTATTTCTGCAGAAGCAGCAAGGTTACCCTCGTTAATCAGACGCTTAATTTGAAAGACGGTTCAGAGAGCCCCGTTCCGTGTACGAGCGCCTTAGAGCGGGGATCTGCGGAGAGGAAAGATGCTTCGTATCTAAGAAGAACGCATATGGGGTGCCTGGAGCTACGACTGATCAGAAGATGACGGCTGCAATGCGTCAACTGTCTCTAGGATTTCTGCAGATGCGGTTTCTGAGTACACAGGAATAAGGAGTCTACAAATATGGCGGCTTTGAAGCGGTTCTGCCGGGCTGTTACCGACTGCTTTGCGGAGGAGTGGCTTCGAATGCCCAATGCGGAGGACATGAAAAAGATAGTGACGCACTACGAAAACATGGGATTTACAGGGCATCTAGGCTGTGTAGATTGTGCGTCGTGAGAATGGGCGTTGTGCCCTGTGACATGGAATGGGCAGCACAAGGGAAAGGGGAAAAAGGCTATGTATCGCATGGAGGTCGTCTGTGATGAATTTTTGCGAATATGACACGTGATGTTTTGGGAACCCAGGAGCCAAGAATGACATAAGCATACTCGGCCAGAGTTCGTTCTTTACGGAAATCAAAACCGGAAGGTGGCTCCGGCTACGTCCTATAACTTGCGTTTCCGGAATGCGGCTGGAATGGTTCTACTATCTGGCTGACGGAATCTATCCTAAATATGGCACCTTTTTTCTCTATTGGCCAACCGCACACTGTAAAAGAAAGCTATATGCGAAGCACCAATCCTCGGCGCAGAAGGCAGTTGAAAGAGTCTTCGGGGGTGCTGTTCTAGCGTTTCAACATTCTCAGTACCTCATTTCGCTTGTTGGACAAACGCGACTTGAACTACGTGGTTAGGGTGTGCTGCATTATCCAAAACATGGTTTGTGGGGAGCGTAGGGAGGGTTACAGCGGGAAGACAAACATAAGTATGAAGGACAACGAGCAATTTCTGCACTTTTACACCATCTTTCCAGGCCGTGACAGATCCAAGAGACACATGTTGAAAAGCGGAACATTGGGGGAGGTCTGTAGATCAGATAGGAGACCCCGCGCAACACAGAAAACTGCAGGAAGCATTGATGCAAAAAATCTGGAACCTGAAAGGAGACATAGTGTCGGGAGATGAAGAGTAAAACATTATTGATTTCTTTACTGTAGGGGAGCGTAGCGAGCACCTATACCAGGCAACGTTAATGGTGCCATGCGAAAACCAAATAGTATTTTACGCCGTGGAGCTTCAACCACGGTACCCTTGCAGCGGCTGGGTGACTATATCTTCCAAACGCACTTCCTGATGAACAAGTTTTTCTACACTTGTAGTAGACGCGGTAGGGGAGCTTTGCGAAAAGGTGTGTGCCGTCTTCGCCGGACGAGATACCTCTTCTGCAATTCCTGAGAAATGTATTGCTTCAAAGCTGCTTAAAAGAGCTTTCCAATGATGTCACGCATTCGGCGCTTCTCTTCTGTTGATGTGTCAGAGTTCAGACCGAAAAGGTCCTGTTCCTGTACTATTAACCACTCTCTGGAGGCCAAGTGAGGCTACAGGTGTCCCTAGTCTTCCGGTAGACTGAACCATTGGCAGAGCGACTCCTCCAGATGGAGTCGTCACAGGCCACTTGGAGAACACTCGGGTGTGTTGGGAGACCAGAGATCCCACGCCCTTTATTGGATGGGATCTCGCAGTTGGTGCGGTGAGCTGAGCTATAGCAGCAAATGATAGTCCACTTGTCGAATCAGGCAAGTAGAATTAGAGTAGTCAACTGTCCGCAGATTCCTCTCCAAGGAAAGGAGGGTAAACCCGGTAGGGATGATAGGAATCTCACGCAGAGAGAGCCCCTAGAGTGGGGTTTGGGGCCAAAGGGATGGTTGCAGGAACTAGAGCTGCGTAGCTGACCTGGCTCGGGGCGTTCATAGGTTGGGAGCGCACGCGAGGTAAGCGGTGGCACTGTCTCTCCAAGGAGGAGGATCCTTTGACCTAGGGTGGTCAATCAATGGTCCGTTTAGCCCGATGGGTTTGGAGGGCTAGAGGTATCACCTGCGTAGGTGCGAGACCAGACTGTTAGGGGATACTTCACTTTAGAGGGGTTTCGGACCAAGAGGGAAATGTAGAGCCAATAGCTAACAACGTCCGTTTCGTCCCAAGAGTGGGAGAATGAAAAGCACAGCGCTAGTTACTACCTCAATCTAGAGGGCGTCCAAGGGACTCTTGGGTTTTCGAAAAGGGGAGAGTTGAGGGTGCTCGTCGGTCCCGATCGATGATCGATCCCCCTTCTCAGGGTCCACTCCGCTTATCAAAGTGCCCTCATTTACTTAGTCGTAGCTATAATGACCTAAGTAAATATAACTAAAATTAAAGGATAACCCCACTTGTACCATCCCCGGCAGATCCATAGTATGGAGCTGCACTGTCAGCCATAGGGAAGCCGTCGCAAGTGGCACTTCCTGACAGGGGAAGGGTAGAGGTAGTTGGCTCATCCTGATTGGGCGCCGGGTCGGTAGGGCTTACACCTGGGTAATGATGTGTAATTGGCTCGTGCATCTGTGTGGTGCGCACCTGCACTGGTGCCATACACCGCGAACGGGTGCATTGTGTCAGCGGTACCCCACGTGTAGGGGCTTGGCAACAGTTCAACCCTTTGGAGGGTAATAATGCAACCGTTCTACCCATCGGAGAGTATTAATGCAACCATTGGAGGTTTTGGAATTTAGGTAGGGGTGGTAATTGTAAATATTAGCCAATGAGGCTCGCCCACGATACTTGCAAATAGCAATCGTACTACAGTTCCATGTCCCAGTCGAAGCGGCCCTCTGCAAGCTCCATTTTGCAACCCGTTATTACCCTTTTGCCTCTTGCGCAGCGGTGATAGCTTTCTGTATCCTTGATACTGAACCTGCCATGTCCAATGCGCTTTTACCAAGACCACTACCTGTAGCCTTCGCCCGTTCCTTGTCCTTCTTAGCAGATCTCCTGCCGATAGGGCGCTCCAACTCAAAACTTTCCTCTGCTCCGGTTTATTCTTTTACACCCCAGCTTCTAGAACTGTAGAATTCTTGGAGAGGAAGTTGAAGGCTTCCAGGAACGGAAATATCTTGCCAATTCGGTATTGAGGTTTCCAAATCACATCACAGAGATGTGACTGGAGGGTTCCACCGTCATCGAACAGCAGCGATACGCACCTCTCCTTGTCACAGTCGGTGGGCGATCCCGTCAACTCCATCGCCTCCACCCTCTTCATGCAAGCCTGGAACTTTAAGCTGTCCTTGCACACTTTTGGTCACTGCTTGTAGAAACCATCCGGAGATCTTCCAGGCTGATAGTTAACATAGTCGGCCCATGAGGATCCGAATTTGGATTGTAGTGCCGTTTTCAGTGCACCCATTAATGCTTAGTGTGGAAGGGCAGTAGGTACAATACGTAAACGTGATGTACCGTATCTAGGCTATAAAGGAGTATTCTACTTCCGGATGTTCAATCTGTGCTGTTAGCGTTGAATTGGCGGTTGTATGCGGCGCGTATTACGGCCGATTATGATACCAAACATCACAATTCTATTATGTTTTGCGTACAGCATGAATACGTATTTCAATCATCGTTTGTCATAGCGAATATTACCGTTCTAATAAATCAAAGATTCTAACATTGACATGTGGCAATGATTGCGTTGAATCTTTTGAAGAGAAAATTTCAGCCGAATATGATTCTCCATTTTTTGATGACTGGCTTAAGCTTTTCTGCAACATTGGAAATCTTATCCAAGTCCTCTTCTGCCTTGAACTCTGGTTTCTCCATGATAGAATACGTCCCTGTTGTAGTACCTCGCACGGGGGTACTACATATATTTGATTTCTTGCCACCGATATGGCCCTGTAATCACCCCTTAAAAAGGTGGTGATAGGATGGATGGTGGTGCTAAAAAATATTAATTTTTGGAAAAGGTTTGAGAAGGGGTTGGATCGGTTGGTAACCGAAGGGATACTATCACTGTAAGAACCCACCCCTCCCTGTAAGGGGAGGG
>JAUBNZ010000177.1:0-22130 GCA_032355485.1 Bonnemaisonia californica
GCAGCTGCACACGCTGAAAGCCCCGTGTGATGAGGATTAAGCCGGGTCCGATACTGTAGTGCAAGCCTCGAGTGGCGAGTACTGCAATCAATTATTGACACGCAAGTTGATGAGCGTGACCGTGCGACCCAGGCCAGCGTGGCCTGAGTTGCATTCGGTTGAGCCCGTCACTTACTGTGCCATAGAGGTAACACTAATTGTGCAACGTCTACGCCTCAGCCAGGCCTCTGTCACCGTGTTCCGTGCTGTGTTATCGTATCAAGGGTAATGAGAGTATGGAAAACCGTAACAGAGCTAAGTACTTCTGCCTGGATTAGAAAGCCATGTAAACACACAGAAGTGAAAACGCAGACGAAACATATTGGAACTACTACTATTAGTGCTCTGCAAACTCAACTGCTTCTCTCAGGACAAGGTTCTTTACCCTCACAGGCATTGGGTGGATCCTAGAAGCTCCTCGCGGAGTTTCGGCATTCTTGGGGAGCAGAAGAACATCCTCTGACTTTCTCAATCAGGACAGAGCCACGAATGGTTGTCCGTTTGAGAAGAAGTTGGAGCGCAGGTTGACGAACACCTTCCTCAATGTCTGCCCTTGCCCTTTGTGAACCGTTCTTTCCAATACCAGTCGCACTGGAAACGGTTTTCGCGTCACCTTGACACTATGGAAGTCGAACTGGAAGATGATGCGGTGCAAGGCAAACGCCTCCACTTCGTTCCCCTCCGAATCCCACGAAGCCACGTATGGCACCGTTCAAGTGTTACTATTAACAAAAAAGATCATCCTGTTAACAATCTTAGGCTGAGGGACGCTTCTAATAACCATAACTGGGGCACCAATTTTGAACTCCAGCTTGTGAGGCGGCACACCGGTGGGGCAGAAGTTGGAGGTCATCTCGGGAACAACATACTCTCCCACTGGGTTCTGTTTTCTGTCTTGAGTAGAGGAAAGTTGTTGTAACTTTGTACAGGAGTACAATTCCAATTTAGTCCCTGCGAATTCCTGGAAATACCTCCAATGCTCGTCCGTTGTGGTCATCTACCAACTGGTTTGTTGGACAAAGGATTAGTCTGTCCAGTCGAACTTCTCGTTTATCCCTGCTTGTTCGCTACTTCCAGATATACTTGTACGCTTCAGTTTTGGAACTATTTGAGTTCAAAGGGAGACAATTGTTGTTGCTGAATGTTCCTTTCGCAAGCGCGAGCAGAAGTTCTTTGAAATGGGGTTCATTGCTCTGGCGGACCTGTCTTGTCATTCGTAGAAATTTGACGTGAGTCCAAACGTTAGATGCCCAAGGTAGTTCGTGTAGTAGGGAAAGTTGTTTTTCCTACCAGTCCCGATTTCGCCTTCCACATACCTTCTGGAAGGAACCACTGGTAGAAGTTGGAGTTAATCTCCTGCTAGCACAACAGTTAATCCGACGAACTTTGCTTGATCATCAGCCCCACTGCATCTTACATCTTTGAGGATTGCATCCACATGCTCCAAAAGCCTTCTCTACATCATTGATGCTCCATCTACAATCAAGAGTGACAAGTTTCTGATTAATTCTGCCCGCTGTGAGTGTGGCCCATACTTTGAAGCCCTGGAAGATTCGTTGCTTTCGCTGTCATCAATGCCAAACCCGAGAAGACTGTGTAGAGTTCTGCCAACTAAATAAAGGGCCGCCGCAATGGCAGTTGTTGCAGTGATCTCTACTACCATCCCCTTTGATTTTGCTATGTCACGAAGTAGACTCAGAGTGGGTATCTTTCCATTACCTGCGCTTCCCTGTAGGAAGTAAACCTTTCTGTGTGTGTTGGGGTTATTTTCATCCCGTCTATGATGCAATGTGTTAAGTACTTAATCGAAGAAACTTTTGTGTTGTGAGTTGAGCTAAGTATACTTGTGTTGCAAATATTCCCGAAGAGCCGAAGTCTTTATTGTTCGGAGGTGCGTGCGAGCTCTTGCCAATTCTGTAGATTGATTTGTAGAGGTATTAAAGGAAACGTATATAAGGAAGAAGTGATGCTCCCGTAGCAGACGGCCCCCATGCCGATCGGATATTTCAATGATTCTTCGCATGAGCTCTCTACCGTTGCTCTGCGTGCAGCCGTTGTGAATGTCTGCCATGAGGTATGCTTCGTGTTTGTGGAACATTCTGCTCGGGTTTCCACCTTGTTTGCACAGTGTCACAATCATGTATCTAACACTGGAAGGTGTGGCATGCATTCGAACAAATTCGTCAAGACTTCTCTCGTATTCGTTGCTATCATCGTAAAGCCTCATGGACGCTGCTACATCGCGGGAATTGTTGAACTCCTGCCCTTCCCATCTATTTGCATCACAGTAGGATTTAATTGGCCTATCTAGAATCATCAGGCGTAGCGAAAACAGCTCTACTCTGGAGGGAGAAGCGAAACGAAAGCGGGCTACTGTATCTTCATGAGCTATGCGAGGGACAGCATAGATGCGTGGTGTTCCTACGCCTCTAGGGATGGAAGCTTGATTGGAGCTCAATCGTGATGGAAGATTCTTGTAGAAGCGGAACTTCTCCATGTAATCCAGGAACCTCATTTCATGGTATTTTGATGGCCTCTTAAATTATTGCAATAGAACGGTGTCTTTGAGCTGAGACAGAACAGAAGTGCCACTAATGATAAGATTTCGCCAGAACTTCAGGTGCACGGCATTAGCAGTTACAGTCGGGGATATCTTGACGTGCCTAAACTCTAGCATAGAACCGGCTGCTTCAACTGCAACTTTCACTGGAGCAGGCATATGTAAACGAAATTCATGCAGATTTTATCTCCGGCTACATTTCGACTTGTTCCTCCGGATTCAGGTCCCGCAGTTACCTCTATCTCCTGACGCTTTGGAGCCTTGAAGGCATACTTCATGAGGTAAGCAACTGCTCCTCCTCCCTGCGTTCGCTCCAAGTTAATATGAGAGCAGTATGTTTTCGTCAACGCAGCGTTATAGGGAACTACTTTGAGGTCTTTGCTCTTTCTCCTTCGATATATCACGCGATTGCAAGTCTCTTAAATGTTTGTATGATGTGTTACTTCGAGATCCTCGTACCCCAATCGTCAAGTTCCATCTCTGGTCCTTCCACGAGAGTACGGCGAGTGACGATGCATGTTGTCCCTCTTGAACAGTGCTCGCAGCTCGTGATCCGTATTTTCGGTTGGCAGCTCAGCGGATATGATTTGGTGGATGATCTCAACATCCTTGATGACTCCTCCTTCCAGGAAGACGAGGACGTGGTGGAGGGGGTGTTACGCGCTTGGAACTCCAAATTTGGTGCGATAGCCACACACTTCTGTCCGAAATATTCTTCTCCATTATCCTGTATATCCTTTGTGAAAGCGTTGGGGAATTGGTTACACACTCGGGCTACTAAGTCTGGGCGGTTGAAAACTCGAGTCTTGCTGCCTACTGGACGGAACGTGGAACGGTTGTCGATATCCAATCCCAGTCTGCCAAGTCCTTCCCTCCACTGGTTCATATTCGTAGTGATGAAAAGGGAGGATAAGTGCCGTCAGAAAGCCACAGCTTGAATGTGGTGCAGCTTCGTTCTCCAATAGGCCGGAGAGTCGGTGTGCTTATCTTGCAGGTACAGATGCCCAGGGCTGAACGGCGACTCGTCATCCAATGCAGCCTTTTGCAGTTTGCGTTCTTCCACAAATCGAGTGGTCTGCCGCTTCTCAAGGAACTCTAATCGCATATTTTCATTGATTGATTGTTGTGCGCAGTAACCATTGCTGGAATAGGAACGAAGAATTTAATAAAATGTTGTCGCTGTAGAGACGGCGCTTCGAATGTTCTCCCCACGAACGTTTATGAACCTTCCTTCGGTTGGGGTCGTCAGAACCGGACCCTGCCCCTCTTTTCTTTTCAAGGTACGTTTTCAAATCGAAAGGCTCATTCGTTTCTCCGTAAGGATACAGTATGGGAAATACTCTGATCTCTGCTTTCTTTGAGGATGGTTTGATCTTCTTGTACTTGACAACTGTGCTTCCACTCTGATTCTGACGCGTCTCTGAATGTCCGACGATCTGGACCATTTATGCAGACTGTCTGTAAAGGCAAGCAGGTTTTGTTGTGTAGGGCTGAAGGTATGTTGATACTCCTGGTCGGTCCTCCGGAAGAAGTCCTCCCATGTGCTCTGACATGATAGTTCCCTGATGGGTTCCCTGGTATCCTTCCATGACAATCCCTTCCGCTGCAGCCTGTTCAGAGATATCCACTGAGTCTACTAGCATGTTTGAATCACTGTGGGACCTGTGAAGATAATTGTATGTATCGCGAATGCGGTCCCGCATCCAAGATGGAAGAGGCCTGATGTGTCCATATAGTATGGGCACGAAGTACTTCACATCTGCACTTTGGACTGCAGTTCGTAGAAGACGTGAGGTCTGGTCACTGCCTCGAAAACTTGACTGATCATTTGGCCATAGGAAGGAATAACGGGAGTCTTTCAAGAGCAACACGAAAGCGGTGTTGCCATAAAGCTTCAAGAAAGACAGTCCCCCTCCTTGGACGAATCGCATGTCCATCAGAGGTTTCACATAAGCAAAAATGGAGTTCTACTGAACGAAATTGTTTTGGAAGGCCCTGAGTTGGTAGAGCTCCTCCAATCCCGCATCTTTATGCCTTTGAGGGAATCTTACGCCCAATAAATTCGATCTCTTCTTTCCCCAACGAACTCCGTTTGCTTCCTTTCCTAACAGAAAAGACCCACACCACTTGCAATTCGAGACGTGCAGTGTCAATCCGACAGAAGTACATGTAGTTCGTGTAAAAGTTCTGTCACCGTATTTTGAGCACCGCCGTTGGACGTCAAATACTCTCTGGAGCTGTGGAGGAACAGTATTTGTGGCTCTGGCGTTCTCAGCGTCGGGATCCCAGGGATAGAAAACACCGAAGAGATCCGACTCATTCCTTCCTGCTGGAGGCATTGTGACAGTATCTGAACCTGAGGTACTGGTCTGGACACTTGAACCTGAACTGGAGATCACTACTGCCTGCACGACTGGTCCAATAGTGATGTGATCCCCTTGTTCGGCTGTTCTCCCAGAATCTGGTTCTGGTACGTTCCGAGGACCCCCAGCTCCTGCCCTTCTGCCGCCGGCGTTTTGGCGTGGCCCACCAGCGCGTTGACGAGCTCCACCAGAGCCTGGACGAGGTCCTCAAGCTCCTTGACTAGGTCCTCCTTGCAATAATCTTTTTCTTTCTTCTTCTTCTTTCTCGTTTCTTCTTTTTTCTTTCCCTTCTATTTAATTTACCCTAACTCGTTACACCTTGCGGTGCTTCTGTCTGATTGGAAACTGCGAAAACATGAGCAAGGGACTTACGCCTCTTTGGATATAGGCCGATTGGTTATATGAAGTTGGCCGACTTAAACGTTAGTTCTCCAACACGGCAACTACAGTGATTCAATCAAGACCCTCGTATATTAATTCTTCCTAGTGCAATGAATGAATGGAAACTGCAAAATTCGAGCATGGGACTCGCGCCACTTTGTGTATGGGCTGATTGGTTATATGAAGTTGGCCGAATTACACGTTTTTAATCCAACGCGGCAACTATAGAGATTCAATCACGATCCTCGTATATCACTCTTTCCACATGCAAAGCACGACAGAATAAAGAAGCACAAATACGAGCACGGGCCTCACACCACTTCGTGTATAGGCTGATTGGTTATATTAAGTTGCTTTCCTACAAGTTTTTTCACGAACACGGAAACTACAGTGAGCCAATCACGACCCTCGTATAGTACTGCTTTTAAGGACTAAAAAAGGATATTTGTTTTGAATGCTGACACAGTTTCTGGTTGTGTGTTGATGAGATGGTACAGGTTCTGCCTGCAGGTGCTACAACTTTCCTGGGCCATTTATACACTTTACTGGAACTAAAACTTCTTGAGCAAATCACTCCTGAACATTGAAAAGGAGTATTGCATAGATACAGCATATAGAAACACCGTCAATACATACTGCAGAGGTATTGGCAGTTAACATTGGGACGGAATGAATGTACCAGCCAATTAGATACATTCAAATACTACTAAATTTCTACGCTGCTGCTCTCCTGCATGCAGTTACTTTTCTAGAAGCCAATAGGACTTCGCTTTCATAATATTACTTCTCTACTTGGCAACTAAGAATTGTAACCATTTGTAGTTACAGAAGTACCTTTGTTGTGTATTAGCACAATATGGAGAAATTGTATTGATTGCTACTGTATTCATTTCTACGCCACGTCTACTAGTTTCAAGGGGCAAAGGTCCTGTAGTGTTTAATTGTAAGGTAGACACAGTTTATATCTAATGAATTGTTCTATACTAAAGGAGCACTTGGATTTCACACCGGGTTGTGGTCCGCAATATCACCGTCAAACCACCCATCAACAGAAAACACCCTTACACTTGCCGGAAAATTACCTCTTTCAATCATGCCATGTCTCCACCGATTCCGCTTGGCACTTCCGCCGTGGCCGGTCTACGTGCTGCCGCCGCCACACTTGGCACTTCCGCCGTGACCGGTCCACTTGCTGCCGCCGCCACACTTGGTACTTCTGCCGTGACCAGTCCACGTGCTGCCGCCGCCACACTTGGCACTTCGGCCGTGGCCGGTCTATCTGCTGTCGGATCGTTGGCCCTTCCGTCGCCCTTTGGCACTGGACCCTCCCTTCTTACTGTGCGGAGAGCGGCCCCCTCCGTACAGTACAGGTGTGGCGCGGGATAGCAAAAGGGCCAGATCCTAGTGCCGGAAATGCGATGATTGGTCGATCGCTTCGCTGCACGGAGAGGAAAGCACCACAAACACCGTTGCAAATGAGGTACTGTAAGGTGTGCAAAATTAGATGTAATCCATCGACTAGTTTCTACGATCACCTATCATCGCGTTCACCCAACGTACAGGTGGAAAATACAAGGGTCACGCCTGTTCCGAAGTCCTACGCAAAGCAGTTTCCTTCCCACCGTCAACTGCAAGTCCACCAGACGGGTGCAAGTCGCATGCGTGTAGTGCGTCGTGGATTTCGAAAGAATATGAAAAATAAGTAATATAGAAGATTTAGTCTAGTATGAAAATGTTTTAATGGCTTACAGTTACACACGTACAAGTACTAGAGTAAATCACTAAAATTGACTGCCTCTGACTTCCAAGCGAGATGCCCGCAAGGCCGACGCGCGCCTGCGGCAGCGTTGCCACTGTTGCCTGTGAATGGATCGCTGCCAGACTATGAGCCCCGTATGTTACGATAAAACGAATGTTATTCCATTCTGCTCCCGAAAACGAGCCGTTTACAAAGATATTGGAACGCGTTAATTTAAGAATGGCACCAGGTTATCATTCCCGGTTATGACAGCCCCAAAAGGCGTGGGTTATCATACCCAGTTATGATGTTTCCGTACCACCGTTTGCAGCATTATGGACGAACTGCACTACTGTATGATACCCCCAAAAAGCGTTTCCGTTGCACAATTATCATACCCTCAAAAAGCGTTTCCGTTGCACAATTGCGATAAGCGTTTCCGTTCCACAATTACGATAACCCCAAAAACACTTCCGTTCCGCAATTGTGGTACAGCCCTTTCGCAATTGTGATGCAGTTAAAAATTGTGTCCGTTGTGCAGTTATGATAGTACCAAAAAGCGTTTCCGTTCCACAGTCTACAGCATTGTGTACGTCACTGCATACAGTAGATACCCCCAAAAAGCGTTTCAGTTACTACACGCAGTGGATATAGTAGATACCCCCAAAAAGCGTTTCAGGTACCGTTCCCGATCGTTAAGAATGCCCTTCAGATGCAGCCTCCTGTCTGCAGAATTAAAATAAAAACGCACCAGATGCGCAGGGAGCGCCGTTTGAGCGAGATGGAATGCCTGGGTAAAGTAAAGTAAATTACGTTATGAGTATAGCCGTACCGATACCTTGCAGTATAAAATGTACTGTACGCTTGCTGTAGCGTCATATAATGTACAGAAAACGAGGGTTATGCAATTATACGGAATCATATATCCACACCACACCTGGGCGTCATGTACTTCTCCGTGTCCTCGCCGTTCTGAATATTTTCGTCTCCAACGCCCTGTCCACAATGCCGCCCCTGTGCTTCTCCATGCGCCAGACTATGCTCCATGCACCAGACCATGCTGGCCTGTGCCCACCGCACCAGGGAGAAATCCCGTTGTTATAGTTACAGTATTCCCAAACCTATTGTCGGGACACGCATATGGCAAGATTTCATTGGATACCATGGTCACATAGATGTCGCCTATGGATAGTTCATTGGTCCACTTGGTTGATTCTCATTGGTTCACGTGTGCAAAACTTGCTGACGGTCACAGCCCTTCTTAACATTTCGAAATACTTCACCCAATTATGGTATCCGCGGCTATCCACCGGATATTGATTTATGTATTTGTTACCCCGGTTACCCGGGCTACTATAGAAATACCGGTTGTCCCGGGGTGTTCGGATGCCCGTACCTTATGATAAAACGCGTATAAGTAACTTAATAGTTTTATCTACAAACGGCATTAGAAATGGGTACGGAAAAACAATAAATTACAATTAGTAATCAGGCTAATTAAACTAAAGCAAGCAGCCAATAGATATTGAGCTTTTCTGCTGCTGATGCTGATGCTGCTGCTGCTGCTGAATGTTTCATTGGGTAGAGCAAGGTAGAAATAAGGTAGAAAAACTAAATATACGTGTTCTCGTAGTTGGGTCAATTATTACTGTAGGGGTGGTTGGCAGACAGTGTGGGCGTACAGTACAAAGATTTAATAAACCTGGCCAGCTAGTGTAGGTAGTTATTAATGATTGGAGAACAAGGAACGCTCGGGGTCCTTCGGCCCCCGAGCCTCGCATCCCCGGACAGGGGTTAGCATTTGGGGAGCTTCGTTGCTTCAAGTTGAGCCCCTCTTTGAATAGCAGCTTATAATTCACGTAGGTTCACTGGTTCTTCTTGGAATTCAGAGCTAATCATATTCTGCTAACAGAAACAGAATTGCATCAAAAGGATTTTGCAACGAGCGGCTAGGCGGCCTTCGACCCCGTATCTTGGCATGTTATGGAGTCAGGAATGTTTGAATTTCAGCGTCCATCGGGCGACCCGCCTGTGAGGGTTGAGTAGACGGCCGCACATCTCAGCTAGTTTCTAGAGACTTAGAAAAGTTCGTAACTCAAACAAATGGTTTGCGCAATCTTTTGGAGCCAAAATTCCTGTTTATGGAGGGGATCTGAGAGCAACAAAACAGATTCTGGAGGAATAGTGGGAGTGTTTTCCCAACTAATAAGACCTCCTTTAAATCACGTAGGAACCTTTTTCTTAGTTCCTTGACCACTGGAAGAACGATTACAACCCTTTGCGGCTCTTTTCTGGAATGAATTGACCAAGTAGGGAAGGGAAACATTCAAATGACAACATGCAACCATTGCATAAAACATACGAAGCAACTGAAATATATCGAAAACATCAGAGACATTGAAAATCGAAATATCATGCTTGTAACATCTAGTTAAGACGTTAAACTTATCAAAAACTACTGTTCTGCGAATTGAACAGCTTCTCTCAGTACCAGGTTTCGAACTTTCACAGGCATCGAATGAACCGGTGACGCCCCGGACGGTGTTTCCTCTTGCTTGTACAGTGGAAGCACATCTTCCGACCTTCTCACCCTAGAAAGAGCCACGTAAAGTTGACCTGGTGAGAATAATTTGCACTGCAGTTCGACCACCACCTTTCTCAGAGTTTTTCCCCGCCCCTTGCGTACCGTCCCAGTGAAAGCTAACCTCACTGGGAACTGTTTTCGCGTGACTTTCAACCGTGGAAATTGGACTGAAATGTGATGCGATGCAAGGCGAACGTTTCCACCTCGTGGCCATCTGACTCGAGTGAAGAAACGTACATCATCCTTCGTGTGTATCTCTTGACCACAAATATCATCCCGTTGACAATTTTCGGGTGAAGTACGTTTCTGATCACCATCAGCGGGGCTCCAATCTTGAATACCAACTTATGAGCTGGAACCTCTGTTGGACAGAAGTTGTAAGTCATTTCAGGGACGATATAGTCACCAAAATGGTTCTTCTGGCTGGTGCTAGAGGAGGAAAGTCTTTTGATCTTCGTTCATAAGTACAGTTCCAACTTCATCCCAGGAAAGGCTTCTGGTACCTGCCTGTTGCGCTCATCTACTAAAACTAGTTTTTGGACATAAGATTAGCCTGTCTAGTCAAACATCCCGTGTATCTGCGCTCCTCCGCCATTCCCAAGCGAACTTGAACGCTTTATTTCGATAACCAATGGACATCAGCGGTAGGCACCGGTTCTGGTTGAATATCCCCTTTCCGATTTGTAGTAGAACGTCCCGAAACTCTTGATAGTTATTTTGTCGAACCGGTAGAGTCATGCGTAGAACGTTGACATGGCGCCAGAGGCTCGATGCCCAAGGAAGTTCATCCAATAGAGACACATATATGAACCTACCATTGCCTTCCTCATTCTCCATGTACCTTCTGGAAGGACCTCATCGTAGAAGTTGCAGATCGTCGCCTGCAAACACCACGGTTAAGCCACCAAAGCGCGGCAGATGATTTCGGTCAGTGCATCGGATATCTGTCAGGATGGTATCGACGTGTTCGGAAAGCCTCCGTTGCATCATTGAGGCCTCATCTACAATCAAGAGGGATACCTTCCGGAGGAGCTCTGCTCGCAGTGAGAGTGGCCCGTACTTTGAAGATCTAGAAGTCTCGTTGCTATCCGAGTCATCGATGCCCTAACCTAGGAGACTGTGCAATTTTCTTCCTCCACGATACAGAGAAGCTCCAATACCACTGGTCGCTGTGATCTCTACCATCATACCTTTAGGTTCCGCTACATCACGGAGCAGATTCAGATTATACGTTTTTCCGGTCCCTGCTCGACCCTGCAGGAAGTAGATCTTCCCGTTGGTTTTAAGGGTGTCTTCATCTTGCCTTCGGCGCAATGTGCTGAGTACTTCGTCAAACACCCTCTTCTGCTGTGCGTTGACCTCATTGTACTTCTCTTGGAGTCGATGCCGGCTCTCCGAAGTTCTCATTGCCCGGAGGTGCGCTAATTCAGTAGTGCGTGTCGCAGAATCGTGCAAGGAAGCATACGCCATAAAGAAGATATGCTCCCGGAGCAGACGCCCTCCATCTCTATGGGACATCTCAAGTAGCCATCCCATCCATTTTCTTCGGTTCGTCGTTGTGCTCCAAATGTGGATATCGGACGTGAGGTATCTTTCGTGCTTCTCGAACATTCTTCTTGGGTGACCACCTTGCTGGTACAGTGCGACTACCATTTACTTAGCACTGGAGGGAGTGATGTACATTCGAACCGCCTCGTCTAGAATCTTTTCGTATTCATTGCCGTCCTCGTACAACCCCATCGTGGTGGCAGCATCCCTGAACGTTATATATTCATGTCTTTCCCACCGCTTTCCGTCACGGTAGGAATTGATCGGCCTCTCCAGAAGCATTATACGAAGTGAGAAAATTTCGACATTGGATGGCGACAAAAAGCGCATGGGAGCCACAGTACCTTCGACCGATGCGCGAGGAACGATATAGTTGCGTGGGTTGCCTCGGTGTCGGGTAATTGCTTCTTGCTCATCGTTGTATCTGGATGGACGTATCTTGAAGAAGTGGACCTTTTACAAGTAGTCAAGGAACGTCATTTCGGAGTGTTGCGAAGGTCTCTTGAAGTACCTGAGAAAACAGGAGTCATTTCTATGAAGCGGAGCCGAAGGGCTACGAATTATGATGCTTCGTTGATTCTACAGGTGAGTTGTATTTGCAGTTACGGTGGGGACAATTTTAACATGCCGATACTCTAGCAGAGACCAGGCAGCCTCAACGGACCCCATAACTCGGGCACGCATATACAACCGAATGTCATTACTGATGCGGTCTCTAGCGGCGTTCCGACTTGTACTCTGTCCATCCTTTCTCGTGTTCACTTCCATTTTCTTGAGGCTTCGGTGGCTAGAATGCATACTTCATCAGATAGGCTATTGCCCCTCCTCCCTGTGTTCTCTCTATGTTTATATGGCAACCGTATTTAATCGTGAGCTGTGCATTGTAAGGAACAATCTTCAGATCTTCCGTTTTCCTTCTTGGATATATGACACAATTACAAGTCTTGTTGATAGTTGTGTTTTTTGTAACGACCAGATCCTCGTACCAGAAGCGACACCTCTCGTTTCTGGTACTTCCACGGCAGTACAGGGGAATGTCGAGGCATATTGAACTTCTTAACCATCGCTCGCAGCTCGGGATCTTGGCTTTCTGTTGGCAGCTCCGCGGGGATGATTCGGTCGATTATGTCGATGTGTTGGAGAACATCTCCTTCCAAAAACACGAGAAATTGATGATGTGGAGTATTACGAGCTTGGAACTCAAGCTTCGCCGATATTCCTACGCATTTCTTTCCAAAGTACTCCTCGGCGTTCTCCTGCTTGTTTTTTATGAAATCATTTCCGAAATGGTTGTAGACACGAGCTATTAAAACTGGACGATCGAAATCTCCCGGCTTGCTGATTACTGGATGGAAGGAACAGCGGTTCTCCACGTCCAACCCAAGTCTGCCAAGTTCCTCTCGCCACGGGTTCATTGTTATGTTATTTAGCAGAGCGGGAACTTGTCCCCTGGAAACCAGCGCTTCAACCTCCTGCAGTATCGACCTCCAATAGGCCGGAGAGTTGGGATGGTTGTCAGGTAAGCAGAGGCGGCCTGGCTGGAAAGGCTCGTCTTCATCCGTGGCCAACTCCTGGAGCTCACGTTCCTCCACGATTTGAGTTGTCTGCTCCTTCTGTAGGAACTGGAGGCGCATGTCTTCAATGTTCGTCGATGTGCGTAGCAACCTTCTGTTGGAAGAGAGTTGCGGAGTCGTGTAGGATGTTTGCGTTGTACACACGGCACTTTGAGTGTTCACCCCATGTTAATTTGTAAAATTTGGTACGATTGGGTTCATCACTGCTGGACGTTGCCCCCTTCTTAGCTTCGAGGAAGTTCTTCAAATCAAACATCTCGTTCGAATCTACGTATACATAAAGCAATGGAAAAGCTCCCATCTCCGCTTTCTTAGAGGACGCTTTTATTCCTTGTAATTCGCAACTGAAGTGCCGTCCTCCCGTCGATGGGTCTCTGTGTTACCACTTATCTGTACCATTGGTGCAGAATGGCTATAAAAACCCGAAGGAGTGGTGGTGTACGATCGAATGTATGTGGGAACACCCGGTCGGTCTTCTGGAAGAGGCCCTTCCATATTCGGAGACGATACAACTGCCTCATGAGTCCCTCTGTATCCCTCTATGATGAATCCTTCAAAAGCAGCCATTTCTGTGACATCCACGGATTCCACTTGCATGTTTGCGTCGCTTTGAGATCTTTGGAGATAGTTTTACGTGTCGCGAATCCGATCTCGCATGAGTAATGGAGGGGGCCTGAGATGGCGGTAAAGCACAGGCACAAAGTTCCTTACATCGGGACGTTCGACAGCATTGCGTAGAAGGTAGGAGCAGTGGTCGCTGCTTCACAAACTGGGCTCATCATTTGACCAGAGGAAGGTATAGCGTGCGTCTTGAAGGGCAGGACGAAAGGAAAATTTCCGTAAAGCTTCAAGAAAGACGGTCCTCCCCCATGCACGAATCGCATGTCCATTAAAGGTCGCACATATACAAACAAAGATTTCAACTGCACTGCGTAGTTTGGAAAGGCTCTGAGGTCGTGTATTTCGTTCAGTCGAGAGTCTCTATGGCGTTGGCGGAAACTTACACCTTAGGCATTCGAGCTCTTCTTACCGCATCACACTCCATGCACCTCCTTTCCAAACAGGTTACTACCGCAAAACGCAAAGTGCGTTATGCGTATTGTCCATCCAACACGTGAATATGACCTAGCTTCTTGGCTGTTGGACCCAAATTTGGAGCACCGGCGCCTGGTGTCGTATACTTTCTGGAGTTCTGGAGTTAGTGGATTGGTATCGCATAAGTTCTCGGCCTCGGGGTACCAGGCATAGAACACATCTAAAATTCCCCGGTCCGTCCGTGCCACACTTCTCATTCGTATATCATCTCTTGGTGGTAGTGGATTCTGAGACGGCTGGGGACTCTGATTTTCTTTCGCAAACTGCACGACTGGGCCACCTGGAACGTTATCCCCTTTTTCAGAAGTGCATCTGGCACCCGGCTCAGGTACTTTTTTTGGCTGCCTGGCTCCCCTTCTAGGGCCTCCAGAGTTGGGAAGTGAATCTCCACTATTTTCTCGAGCTCCACCGGACCCAGGTTGCGCCCCACCTGTTCCTGGTCTTCTACCGCCGCTGTTGGCCCTTGCTCCGACAGTGTTTACTATTGCTCCGCGGCTGTTGGCTATTGCATCCCCGCTGTTGGATCTTGCACCCCTGCTGTGGGCTCTTGCACCCCCGCTGTTCGGCCGTGGACCTCCGCGAGTCATTTCGTTGTTTGTATGTTACCCTTTTCAGTCGCCTTACGGCGCTCCTGTGAGTATTTCACCATAGAATAAAATAGCCAAAATACTACACACGAGGTTTTCACGGCTTGGTTTTATAGGCAGATTGTTTATATGAAGTTGGCCGTCTTACACGTCTTTTCATCAACGCGGGACCTCCAGTGATCCGATCTTATCGGCCGTATAGAACTGCTGTACTGGGGAGTCCGTTCTGTTGATTGAGAACTGACTGGCAGACTTTATATACTCTTTAGAAGCTTCCATTAAAAAATCTAGAGTATGGATAGTAAGCACTGAAATCGAAGAGTAGGTGCGAAAACAGTAAAACATGATTGTAATTGTACAATTAATGAATCACTGCCATCAGTCAGAACTTACAGATAAAAATGTATGCATTAATCTTGACGACCAACAATACCAGGCCAATTGCAGTGCAACGCAGGTCGAAATATGTCATATGTAAAGTATGGTTAAAGAAAATGTTCTATGTTCGACCGCTACGGTGGCATTCTGTGGTAATGGAACCCAGAAACTAAATACAGTTCATCGTTACTTACTCATACATATCATACGGAAAATAATTGTACGAGCAACGTTCATTTCAGTAGACCACTGCAGTACGAACTGTGGAGTACCATAACTGTTGGCAGCAACTACGTTGCAGTATAATGCAACCTAGCACTGCAGCATTCCACTACATTAAAACAGTGCACTACTTTTCAATAAGTGATGCAGCTGTTGACAGCTGCATGTACCCAATTTTCGCAACAGCTAGGGTAGCAGTCTATTATACTGCAGCTTATCACTGTTGGCAAAATCTACAGTAGAATTACAGTATACTGCACTGTAGCACGTAGTTTTTGTCGGTCCTACTATGCACAATGAGACGTGTTGTAGTGTCATAGAACCGCAGTTTAATTATGAATAACTCTAGCTATATTTGTTGGCGACAGCTACAGGAACAGTCTAAATTTGTATACTGCCTAGCACATAGGGGCAGTGATACGTATTGCAGTGCTATAATACGAATTTGAAATACTAATTTATCAATAATCGTTTACTAGTACATAAGAACTCCCCGTCAAACAGATGAGCGTTGTACCGCACCGGCAACATTACCAACGCAGTCAATCATTGACATCGAACAACTTCCAATAGCAACAAATTGCAACTTTTGAAAGTATGTATTAATTCCAGCGTGTTCATGAATTGAAAATTACTGCAAAATATGGCTCCGAACAATTTTTATGCAACTGATGACTATTAGTTGTTTTAATGTTATGTTCAGAAGTATCTACTCCAGGGTAATAAAAAGTGAAGGAACCGCACTCTCCTGTTAATTACGTACCAACGACTGTACCTCCGACGCTTCGCCTAACTAGTTCTGCCGAGTCGTTTGTCCCGCGGGATTTACCCGGTCCCGCTCCTTCAACCGCGCCTCCCTCCAACCTTATACCCTCTTCCTCACAGGTTCCCGCAATTTGAGCTCGCGCAGTAGGGAAAGCGCCGTTCCGTAAAGCCGCAGGTGCCGCACTCGATAAGTCTAAGAAAGCTGAAAATCCGAAGAAAATAGGCAAGCGCCTTCGCCGTTTCTGTAAGGATTGCGAAGTATCATGCAATTCGAGGGTTTCATTTTATGACCACCTACAATCTAGACGGCACAGAAGTAGAATTGCAAATGAGCGCAGCGTTCCGGAGTGTAAGCTTTGCAAGCGCCGTTTCCCATCGCATGAGCAGCTTGAAGCGCACCGAATTGATGCATCTCATACCCGCATTTTTAATCGAAAATCTCATCAGATTAAGTATTCAGTAAATGAACACACCTTCAAATGCGTGTTCTCTTTTGATTCAGTTTATGATGTTTGTTTTAAGGTCTCGTATTTTAAATTATTAAAGAATGCTCTTAGTTTCATCAAACTAAGATCAGTCTATCAGATAGTGTACCTTTACCTTTCAAAGCGCATATAATGTTTTCATAAAGCCGCTTCCAAACTTTTGCCGACAACTTGACTACTTCAAAACTTGGAGTAGATGTTTCTATGCTACGGCCAGTACTTTCTAAGATAATACAGGAAGCTCGGTGAGCCTCCATGTTGACAGGCAGGGAAGCTATATAGCTACAGTGCATTCGAAAAAATAAGTAGTGCTATTAATTTGAACTGGTCGGATCGATGGATAAATATGCTTCTACTTGCCCAGGATGGTCAGCTCAACAACTTTCGAATACAGTGTAAGATATCCACGACGGTACATGCGTACTTCGTAGTAGAAAATTAAGATATACCAACTACCATAAATGTGTAACTTCTACAAGTGCAGTACATAGCTACTACCGACGCATATAAATAGCATCCAGAGATACAAACACCCACAGGCCCATCACCATCCCTCCCAAATTCACCTTCTCCTGGCAACCCAAACACCCCTCCAATTCTACGCTCTTCAAATCAGGTCTCTCCCCCATCTGTTCTCATCATGCCCCGTATCCCTCCTACTGCCCCCGGTGATGACGAGGACCACATCTCTCCAAACCGCTCCCCAGCACACGCATCCGGCCAACGTAATTCTGCAGCGGTGGTGATTGTCATGCCTCCCTCTCCTCCCCTTCCCGTAACCACCCCGGGGCCTACGGAACCCGTCTCCGCGGACCAAATCAGCCCCTCATCCACCCCTCAAATGACGCAGAGAGAGAGGTGGACATCACGATACAGGTTGGGAAATTACTGCGAAATCTGTCCAAATCTAACTACAAGCGGGCCCGTCTGATACAGGAGCTCCGCGGGGAGCAGAAGCGCCGTAGGACATCTGATGCTGCCCTGGCCAATTTACAGCGCCAAGCTGGCTGAGCTCCGGGAGCGGCACAATTGTTCCGTCGCCCGCACTGTACGACCTTGCTTAATGTGATAGTCGATCGTGTCCTTTAATAGGATACAGTAGAGATGAATCCGTAGAAATAAGTAAAGCATTCCTTTGACACTGCATCTCACATGTTCTCACTTTGTGTATCTCGATAGTTAAATTAGTTCTACAGTTGTAAAGTAAGGTTCTATTAGTATTGATACAGTCGTATGCCCCAGTTACGCTGAAATACACGGTACTCTGTTCACTAATATGCGATAGATGGTGATAATGTAGGTTTTTAAGCGCCCTTACTACGCCTTCTATATTATAATGGCCTCATGAACTCTACCATTCTTGTGAGAGGGGACTGGTTGTAAGTCGTAAGTGTACTGTATTTATCTAGAATTGCTTGAACCTTACTTATGGTTACTTGCCAGATACTGTCTTTGGCAGACTAGCAGCGACACTCCTTGAACTATTGTGATGTCTTCCATCGCATGTACCACATTTTGGTGGTGCGTACCGCGTGGCTTATATTCTAATATACTATATAATCCAAATATACTATATAATTTACACAGGGTCTTCATATTGGTGCTCGGATACCATTACAGGTGAATATCATGTAGTGCAGCTCTGCCCCATAGCGGGGACATCATTCGTTCAGATGACAGGCGGCTGCAGGCCGTATGCCCGAATATATTCAGTGGACCAAGGATGAAAACTGGTTGCAGTTGGGTGTCTTGCGTCACCCTTTGGCCCCAAGTGTTGACTACTGCCACATTGGCTACAGAGGGGGCTGCCCTCCTGTTTGCTGCAGCTATCTACTGTGAGCGACCAATGCGGTACCACATGCCTGCTATCCTAATACCATAGATAATAGATAATAATTAAATAATTTACACTGAGTCTTGCAATTGGTGCCTGAATACTAGTGGAGGTGAACATCATGAACTGCAGCCGTGCGTCCACGTCGGACGTTCATATACCGCCACTACTGGACGCCCTTCTCAAAGGTAATATGCACTCATAGCGGATTATTGAGAAGGTGTGGCAACGCTGCCATAGTTAAACCCTATATGTTCTAGTATATAAATAAATATGTGCTGAAAGTATAGTGCTTGCAGCTACCCCACATTTGACCTCGGCCGACCCCCCTACTGCACTCATTGCGCACACTGATGGAAGCACTTCACTGGCATGAGAAAGCCTGTGCCAGCCTTACATTATTTAAAAGAAGTTACTTTATATCTTTATAGCACCATGTACTATTTGACAGTCGCTGCAGGCCTACCGATGGGGATCAATCCGGTAGGTACACTCCAGTTACAGTGTAATCAATATGACGTGATATTTACTGCATGCAGCCAATCAGACTCGTACACTACGTCCACTAGCGTACAAGCCTGAGTGGGAGCTATTGAGTTTTTCTATTGGCCGGGAATACACCTAGATTTACGATAGAAAATTATTTGGAGACTGCTCAAGTTGAAGATCATTTCCTAGGCGAAAACTGACCTTCAATATATATAATGTATTACCACCATCTGTGCTGAATTGAACCGATCAAACATACTATATTTAATGTAATTGAGCACGAATAGACATGCTCTAACATATCCATGTGTACCCATTTCTGTTTAACAAAGCAACCTTATCTACGGACGCCGTAGAAGGGCTACTGTATGAATGAAAATTGAATAAAATTAGGAGAAGCGGGAAATGGCAGTACTGTGTTCAGGCGGCGAGTTTAATTTAAGCAAAGTTACTTCCTCGAAATATTCCTCTCATTTGAAGGGCAAAAGTTGCCCATGAGCTTGACATACTACAGTATGTTGCTAGGTGAAATGCTGTTTCTTCAAAAGAAAAAAACGGAAAGGACAAGGAAGGCAAGATGGAGGTAGGGGGAATTGAACCCACGACCAAATATTTTATTAAAATCCGACTGCTAGGGGGATTGAACGCACGACCAAACCTGTTATAAAAATCAGTCCCCGGGCGCTGCAGTGTAGAGCTTATGATAGAACACGTGTAACGACTTTGAACTATTTCATCTACAAACTAAGCTAGAAATAGAGGCGCGTGCAAGGTGGCCAGTAGATGTTGAGCCTTGCTGCTGCTGTAGCAGAAGCTGTTGCTGAAAAAATGTGTTGGTCTAGAAAATTACTATATTAATATAAATTTGAAATATAGGTGTTTACGTGGACAGATACATTGGACCATCCTTATTTTGTAGAGAACAATAAAGGCTCGGGGGCATTCGACCCCTTCACTCCGAAAGAATTGGGGAGGGGCCACGGGGTCTAAGTTGAAAAATTGGCTTACACTAAAATTGGAAGGGAATTCTGTAATGAATGCTTGGAAGGAACGCTGGGGGACGTTGAGCGCCCCGCTCACAAAAAAATGGGGTAGGGGCTGGACGTGGAACTTGAAAAATAGGCTTACAGTTTGGAAAGCCGCGTTTACTGTAATGTGTTCCGCATGATGGATTTTGATTGGTCCAAATGGCAAGGATCATTTCGATATAGGGGTGGGGGTGCTTCCTATACGGAACCATCGTTGGTCTACTTGGGGCAATCTCATTGGTCCTGGCAGCCTGGGGTCTTGGGCCCCTGGCCAGCTGCGGCTGACAGTATAATGCACGTCCGGCAGGGCCTTTGGCCCCCGGCCCAGGTGCCCGGTGGCGGGCCGGCCCAGTGTCCATCGGCCCCCAGCCGGCCGCAGCCTGCACCGTAGATTATTATAAAACACGTGTAAAAATTTAAAAATGATATCTGGAAACCGATCTATAATTTGGTACGGTGAATACAATAAAATAAAGCTAGTAATCACAGTGATTAATTTATTTCGAGTAGCCAATACATTTTGAGCATTGCTGCTGCTGCTGATGAAGCTTCTGCTGCTGCTGCTGAATGTTTTTGTTGGCTGAGGTTTTGGCCCGCCTGTCCAAAATTTAGTATAAAAAAGTAGAATAAAAACTTAAGGGAGCTGTAAGGCGTGCTCATATCGGAGACAATCTTTAACAAAGAGAGAACAAGGAACGCTCGGGGACCTTCGGCCCCCGAGCTTATTATCCCCAGGCGGGGAACTGCCCTTCGCACGCTTCACAATCTGACCCTCTGTTCGTTTTCCTTGGGCGGTTTAAGTTTACGAGATACACTAGTTCGCGCCCAATGACTATTCTATAGACTATTCTAATGAACCGCTGATCCCAAGTGACACAAAGATCTTTTGAATGCGTGCTTGGGTTAAACCGCATAAAACAAAAGAAATGAAACACAAACGACATCAAAAAATGTAAGCAGGACATACTAATCCTACTACCACTGCTACTACTCCCGGTGAAGCCAACTGATTCTTCCAACACAAGGTTTCATACTATGACAGGAATGGTGTGTATCCTGGAGGCTGGTATTGGTGTTTCTTCCTCCTCGACAATGTACTCTGACTTGCGAATTGGAGACAGAGCCACGTACAGCTGCCCAGGAGAGAACAAAATAGGTTTCCAGTCGACAACCATCTTCCTAATCAGCAGCCCGTGCCGGTTTGGACGTCTCCGGCGAGAGCCAGTTTTTCTGAGAACTGGTTTCGTGTGAACTTAACGCCCCAGAAGTTGAGCAAGAAAGTGATGCGGAGCACTGAAAACATGTACAACTCTCGTCCTTCAAATTCAATCCTTGCCTGTTACATCATCTACCGAATGTGCACCTTACCAATGAAGATCAGACCGTTCACTCCCTATGGGTGAAGGCCATTCAAAAAACCCTTAATTGGGCTACCAATGTTGAACACAAATTTCTGAGGCAACACACACGAGAACCAAACCTTTATTTCATCTCAGAACCACGCACTCTCTCACAAGATAGTTTTCGTCTATCCAGTGGCTGAGAGCGCCTGAAATGTTCTACTGCAGTATAACTCAAAAAACTAATTCCCCGAAGAAGCAGCTAGAGTCGCCTTTTCATGAACATCTAACAACATTTCGGTTTAACACAGGATCAGCCCGTCCAATCTACAAATCTAACCGGTTCCCACTTGCCCGCCACCTCTACAGATACTCGTAAGTTTCTCTTCAGGACCCAGTTGGCTGGAAAGGAAGGCAATTATTTTGACTGGTTTTCTCTTTCCGTCTTCAGAAGAAGATGATTCCTCAACCCTGGATGGCTGCTCTGAAGAACCTTTCCGGTCAATCTGAGAACTTTTCGTAGACCAGACGCTGTATGTCCAGGGAAAACCTTGAAATTGCGAGACGTTAATGTATCTCCCGTTCCCTCCATCATTCTCTACAACAGTTCTCGAAGGAACCAGTGGAAAGATTTGAAGATAGTCTCCTGCAAAAACAACAGTGAAATCGTTATACATGGGATGTGTATGCAACGAATGTCCTTTGCAATTGTACCGATAAGCTGCAAAAACTTCCACTGAATTATAGAAGCGTCAGCTACAATTACCAACGATATATTTGGGAGCAGTTCTGCTTGTCCAGAATGCGTTCCATACTTCACAGCTTTGGAAGATTCACTACTTTCACTCTCATCGATTCCGAGTTCCAGATGATTATGAGTGAGCTCCGATATTAATAGAGAGAGATGGCAATACCAGTGGCCATTGTATTCTCCTCCATGATATCCTTTGACTATGCCATATCACGAGAGCGGGTCAGAGCGTACGGTTTTCCAGTTCCTGCTGTTCTCTAGAAATAGACGTTCCCGTTTGCGTTTAAGACTCCTTCACTACGCATACTCCGCAGTTTGTCAAGCAATTCATCGGAAACTCTCTTCTGCTGATAGTTGAGCTTGAGCTGA
>JAUBNZ010000178.1:0-22103 GCA_032355485.1 Bonnemaisonia californica
CTCCACGGACCCCTTCGCCACGACCGTTGCCGGCCGTGGTCGAGTGGGATCCACCTCGAGCACCCTGACTCACCCTCTTGGGCGAGCCAGAGTGACGAGAAGCAGCCTCAGTACTTCCCAGCCGGGAAGCGACAGGAAACACTTGCTCTTCCGCCTCACCGCTACCGGATACTAGGGACACAGTATCCGGAGGGTGCCAAGGCCCTTTCTGTAAATACTACAGTACCGACAGGATGTACAACTACAAATGCGTCAAGCAGAAATTATGTATAACATACAGAGATTCACAGTCCTGATTGTATATATCATGACAGAAGCGGCAGACAATCATCTACAACGACTCCTTAGAGATTTTTCAAAGGGATCAGAGGGTACACAGTGTGAGAAACTCCGAACATGTGCAACGGCAAGGGAAGCAGGGTGCGAGGGAGACACAATGCAGGGAAGACCTTTCTCCGCATATTCCTTCCAAGATGATATCACAGTAATCTGTGTAGGAGACAAGATCGCAAAATAGTTTGACTCGCACATCCCAAAATTGCTGACTCAAAAATACGGAATCCCGCTGTCCAATAAACCCAAAGCAACAAATCCTTTCGCGCCCATATTCACATTAATAGGGACGGAAAACAATATGGAAAACCCATCCAACCCAGTGTGCACACCACGGCCAGGTAAGATGCAAGAATACACGGAAAAGTGAAACGGGCTACAGCAGAGGACGTCAATTTCTTGCCAATAAAGATGCAGAGAATATCATTGGGTTAAATGGGTTCATAACTTTATTCCTCTCGAAGCCTGTACGCAGATTTGTGGCTTGATATGCATGCTTACGCGTAAAGACGACCCACAGGGTGCACTACATAGTAATATCCAGAGCGTTGAATGCAGAACTGCGGAAAGCAGTGAGAGATATATGAGACAGAAATTTCGCGCCATTGACACCGACAGTGACTTAATTACACCCAGGCTAAGACGTGTGCGACGGGGACGCTAGTGGGTCCCCAGACACTCCAAACCCTTGATAAGGAGCTAACACAAATGGTAGCTTGATATATGGAGTGTGTGACATAGGAGTGAAGGAATCGCTATGAGATCGACGCATATCAATATCCCCATTGGAAATGATGGCAGCAACGCTCGCGCTGAAGCTAGCGACACAAAACATCTATCAAATCATCCATAAAAGGAAGTAATCCATAATCAGGTGCGAGAACGAGAGCGCATGCGAAGTAAAAGTAGTCAATACCGGAAAGACGTACAGTGGTACGATGGCAACGGCCATGAAAATATGGCGCCAAATAGAGATATATCAGGGGTAGAGTGCCACATGCTGCACATGCCAGGTACTGGCAATGTCACATGGGATTGGTTGTCAAGGGTAAAGATCGCAGAATCAACGGACAAAATCGTCAAGAAATGGGATGTTACTATACGCCCGACTCTACCGGAATCGGGAGAATGGATACAGTGGCTATTCGAGGCGGGGAGGAAAGACAGTAAACCAACACATATTATAGGCGAATGAACCAATGGCAGGTCTAGTACCAAGCCATTTTGGACTGTGACTACTTGTTCAGGCCCCAGGGTAACCTCAGTCCACGGAGCACGCGACCATACGACAATATAGTTACGAGCCTTACCCGTCGCGGGTTTCTAAACAACGGAGAAATATTTAATCATTTTCCACGGACACTCGTGTGCACTACTGTGTACGAGTGCCTGGGGAACGGGACGTGAGCTGGATCTGTATAGACTGCCGGAATCTGGGTCCCCTGCGCCCACGTGTACCCCGGATGGGCACACGTGTGCGAAGGGGAGGCCAGACGGCTTACACCGTTGCACCCACAAGGGGTACTCCAGTGCCCCGGGGTGCAGCAAAGCTGGACCTGAGCCCCCGCAGCTAGCCTGTCGCGCCTGCAAGTGGTGCAGCCACCATTAATAGTGGCCGCCCATTACATTACCGCCTGCCGACCCTCCATGGGTCGGTACGCCACAACTAACCACTAGCTACCCCTTGCAGGGCAGCGGTGGAGGATGGTTCGCGCGTCTCTCTGACAGCTGTGTGTAGAGATTGCGTTGTCGTCTACCAGGGGGTACTATAGGCTTAAATTATATGTTTATTATTAGTGTAAGCAAAGGGAGTTAGAAGTAGTACTTAAGGTATTAGCTAACGCAGCTACCCGACTAACTAATGACTCACCGAGACCTCCCCCTTTGAAACCACAACTCAACTTTGCGGACCAGCATGCCTCACGCCGTTCTCGACTACATTCTACTCATGAGGAAGACGTCGGTTCGGTTAGCATACAGCGTGTCTCTACGTCGCCTCAACTTCCCTATGTTCGCTCCACAAATTTTCATCGGCGCGGCGCGCCACATGTGGTGCGTCGAAAGCTTGAGTCCATCCTATGACCTCCCCTTTTTCCCCTACACGACCTCTTCCGTGGCCGCGCCCAGGAATACCCTAGCTGACATACCTTTCCTCCTAAGGGAAATCCAGGCTTTTGGATGACGTCTGGCAGACGCTCCACGGTCAACCGTTGTCCCGACCGATGCCGGCCGTGATTAAGCGTGCCCTCCACCTCGTCGACCCCACCTCACCCTTTCGGGATAGGAAGGGCTGGGAGTAACATCCTCAGCAATTCCCAGCCCCGAGGCGATAGGAAATACTTTTCTCTACTTCCTCACCGCTACCGGCTACTACGCACACTAGTATCTGGAGGGTGATCAGGCGATTTTCTGTAAATAGTACAGCAGAGGCAGCTCAACGCAGTAATAATGTCCTAGAAGTAAGCAGAGATAAATTACAGATCAAGCATACAAATGAAAAACACATAATCATCCAAAACTTTCGCAGACAACAACAGCATGTTAGAAAAATAAGCAAGCACATGAAATCAAACAAAGGGAGTAGAAAAGATAGATACAAACAAAAATGGGGGGAACAGAACATGCGAGGAGAACATAAAAGAAGGCGCAGGGTATCTGCAGAATATTAAAATCCGTAAATGAAGCCAGTAAACACACACAAGCAACACCACAGCAACCGCAAGTGCCTAATAACTCAGTGGAGGGCCTAAAACAGGCGGATACACATGACTAGAGTCAGACCGGTGCCTCCATGCGCCCGCATATCTGAATAAAGAGGAAGAGCCAGGGAAAGACATGTGTTAATACAAACTGCAGAAATGCAAGCAATCAATGCCAGAAGCACAAACCCAGCTGTACGGCCTGCTTGTAACATCCCTTTATTAGACACGGAAATCCTAGGGGATTTTTTTGAGAAGCTTAGCTCTCGTAGGACGAGGGAAGAGCCCACGTTACAAAAGTGACCTTTAACTCACACTGAAAGTATTGGCAAGAATTTGAAACGCTCATAGAGAGTGGTAAAAGAGAGCTTTGGTAAATCTGAAGGGAAAGAGGGAGCATCTAGAGGGGAACAAATACTATATTAATCCAACGCCCTGGCTTTATACGGAATCGACGTCATTTTCTATTGGAGTCGTAGGACACAGCATCGAAATACAGCTAAATATTTCGATCAATGCATGAGTACCGAACGATCGCATTATGCCTTTATGATGGGTTGATGCCCGGGATTGACAAGAGATGGTGTAACGCCATAATTTGTCCGATTGGTAACAAAAAAGTGCTACACAAGCAGAGCCCATCACGAAGGACGCCAAGGATGCCAATATTACAGACGCATCTACGCGCGGTCAAGGAGAGTATGGACCTAGAGAAAAGCGCCCTTGATCTCGCCTACTGGGCACTTTTGTTGACACAGGTGCAGGGCGTTGCGGGAAGCGGTGAGCTGATAAGGAGTAAAGTATAAAAAGAAGACTGTGGGAACCGGTCCGAGAAACACATCGCGGGATATTAAAGGTAGAAAAGCGACGGGACGCCCACGGAAGAGAAATCGGTACAAGGCTTTTCATTGCAATGAATCTGTGAAATAATGACCAGATCAGCGAGATGAATTACGAAAAGTGGTTAGTGGTCGATAGGGACCCAAAGGCGCTTTCAGCGGGATGAGCGATCGTGAAAATGCTATCGGGCGACTGCGGGATGCTAGTTCCATTGAAGAGTATCCCATCCTTTAGAAACCGCACAGCCGGCAAGGAGATCACATTTTCTGAGTCGAACGCGGAGTTAAAGGGGCTGATGCAAAAGGCCAGGATGGGCGATATGGAAAACGGGACACATTCTCTGAGGATCGACGGAGGGGTCTCCGCGGCGAATGAACCTGGTGGAGGCGAACTATTTGCTGGATTTATGGGCTGTTGGTCATTTTCCACCTCCAGACACTACTTTCACGCTATTCGCTGTAGGGTGGAGGAGTTCGGCATTTCCATGGCGAGAGGAGAAGGGGACCCCCCACAGGAAGGGTACCAGTATCATGCGTGTGCATGAGGAGGATAGAACAGAATCCTAGAAATAATATATTCCTTTCCCGAAAGGGTAAATTTGGATATGTCGGAAAAGTTTATTTATCTTGCTGGGATATTTTGATCAGAACCGAAAAAGTTTACATTTTCTTCCCTGGAGGCTGCATAATCGTTCACTTTATCGACAGGTGGTGCTATTTCACACAGTGTTTTTTGGGCTACTTGAGCACGACTGTATGGAAACATTCTTGATGTTTGGATTTATAACGAACAGTAAAACATTCCGTATTCCGAACGACAATGACCGAGCGCGATATATGAAGAGGGAGAGACCTATGCACGAATGCGAAAAGACAGGGTTCAAAACCCACCGAGGGCGACAGCCGCCGCAGAAAGATGAGTAGAACAGAACACGTAAAACAAGAAAGATGAAACAGATACCGGAAAGTACGTCTACTAAGAACTGTAACATATCATAAACTCAACGAAATGATGGTTGAATTCCGAAGCTGACTGCAGGTCGAAACTAGACGTAGCTTTACAAACTATCCTAGATGACTGACACACTGAGGATGAATAGATGGAGATAGATTTGCCCAGCAGGGTTTTCGTGCTACTGACTAAACACTACTAAATTAATTCCCGTTACCTAGGATATAAAGCAGCTTCGCAGCTGAGGCGAATCGAGTTATCTCGTGGCAACCGTCGGGTGCTAAATAAATATGATACCTCAGTATAGTTCTATAGACCCCAACACGATCTATACGTTCAATTATCGGAGGCATTCACACCGGCTTCTGTGGGTCGTACATAATTTTATGTTCTGAAAATATCATCAGAAAGACATATTCAGGAGCTAACATGTAAACATATACCGTGTAGATTCCCAGAACCATAAACGGCCATCAAGGACCGACATGTAGCACTGCAGGTACACCTGTATGGAGAATCTAAGTTTTGCGGGAAACCCTGCTCTATGGTTCATTGCCCTTTGATCCGGAGCCGGATCAGGCCGGGACACTGCCGCACTCAGATTACCAATATACCGCACATTTGTAAACGAATGGCAATCCCCATTTCTTTTGTTCTCATCTCGACTTCAAGACCTTTCCCGCCTCAAACTCAAAGTCATGCCCCCGACCCTCCGCCAAAAGTCGTTAAGAGCGAAGAATAGTGCTACGAAGAACGAAAAAGATGAGCGGTCTAGGGCGGCTTCTCTTGCCCTCATCCTCGAAGGAAACAGCCTCCACAATGTGTCGCAGAATACAGGTGTTTAATTTGAACCTGTTTGTGTAAACGGGACGCTTCAAACTTGGACTCAGATGATGCTCTGAAATCGCCCCTCTCCCCAACCAGTGTCAGAGCCGGACTCCTGCGGATCATTCCTCCTCTCGTTAAGTATCACAGAAAGCTTCTTCTAAAGCAATTGGGGCAACTCGATTTCCCCTTATCCGTGGCGGAGCTGAGGTGTGTAACAGGCATGGTTAGTCAGAAAGCAGGTCGTCCGATCAAGAATGGGGTACCTTCCGCATATTGGCCGCGGGAATTTCGCGCAAGAAACAGGGATATTACTGCCAGAGCGCATGAACAGAAGGACCTGGCAAAGATAGCTGCGGAGAGCAGAGCACATTTGGAGAATCTGATAGAAGCACTGGAACATGTGTTCGATTCTCATCCTGCCATACGGACCAACGCAGAATTGATTTCGAATTTGGATGAAACAGAGATAGAAGCTGAGTTCGGCCAGAAGACCAAGTCGATCACTGAGTCCTGCTCTAACAAGAATGGTAACAGGCTGCGAAAGTGGCCGGGAAAAGGAAAGCACTTAACCAATGCTGTGATAATCTCTGCTGCTTGGGAAAACCTCCGTCCGTTCTTCCTTTTAGAACGGAAAATTGTCATGGAGGTATGGATCCAACCGCTTTCTCCTACTTTGTATGAGGAGGACCGAGTGATACCCATGGGGTTCGCTATTCCAGGTTGGATTCCTGATAATTCGTTCATGTCAAGTACCAATAAGGGTTCTATGGATACGAAGGTAATTCAATTCGTCATGGATCACTTCAAGAAGAATTCCAGAACCCCCACCATCCGCAGATGCTCCCATAATCCTTATGCTGGATGGCCATAAATCGAGAAGTGTGTACGCCTGTGTGTACGCCTGGCTTGAGAATTTCATGGAGCATCACATCGAGGTAGTGCAGTTACCTGCTAATAAGCCCCATTTCCTGCAAATTTGAGATGACATGGTGAGCAAACAATCCACACCACCATCCGGAAGACGCAAGATGCAATGCCCGCCCAAGCTACGGTAGACTTCAGTAGCACGATTAAGAAACTCAGCATGTCTGAGGCAGATTACAAGTCGCTCACGGAGGGAACCATCCATTACGCGTTCCAGAACACTAGGCTCTGGTCCATGGATTCTGCGTTCGTCTAAAACTTTCCAGAGAAATCGGAGGTATGCAACAATGATCTCACGTCTGCTTCTTCAGTTAAGGCAGTTTTCTACATGTATCTGCAAGGATCCACCTCTGTCGCACTCTGGCCGTCGTTCCAGGTGGAACTGTGCAAGCACATTGCTAAAACATTCAGAGTGTGGATGCAGCGGAGCCGGATGTCGAAGGTTTAGATGCTAATCTGTAAATTCTGACACCTCTAAATAACATGAATCCGTTATCTTCTGGTGCTCCTGTACAGTATTTGACGGTCATGGAATGGGTTGAGAACATAAAACTGGAAGCCCCCGAAAAGGGGAGAAAAAGAAATTTCGAAGAAGCGAGCAGCGGAGGAGCGTACGGCTAAGCTTCATGCTAAAACATCCCAGCACTGGGAGATGTGTTGGTGATGTTTTGACCCCAGCTGTAAATGTTTCTTTTGTGGTTGAGGGAGTTCCTGATCCGGATACATGGACCATCGAAGATTTTCAGAAATAATAAGGGGACTGTGCCAACGTTTTACTGTCTATAGGGATGGGAAAGAGGACTACTTACGCCGATTTGGAGCTGAGTGTGGGTGATTAGATTGTTCTTGATGAATGGAACTACGCTCCGAATACCCGTCGTCGCCAGGTAAACAAGCTTGACATGTGATTCATTTTCCGTTGCATCGTTTCGATTCTCTTGCTCTCATCAAAATGAATCTGTTTTCTGTTTTTGTGAACCTTTTACATCCTTTGTTTGCTTTTAGGTGGCCTGTTATTCACTCGGGTCTACAGAAATATGCCATACATGGTTACATTCTGAGGTGGAATGCTGTCTTTTTGCATGCTTTTCGTATTACACAAGTTATTTTCTCGCTGATTTCTGGTTCGCAACCTTTTTGCTGATCCAAGTATTCCCATTCGGGAAAGGTAGCACCCGTTCTAGGGGAGCTCACTTCCGCAAAAATGGCATCAGGGGGCCTAATAAAGCTGATTGTGTGTGTTCCTTTTTATTCGTTCTATGATTGGCCTACGTATAAAGTTGACTGATTTCAGATGCATGCTGACTGGCCCACGGTATACACGTCGCAGCTTTCCTCTTGCCTCGGAAATGGTTGGCTGATAGTAATTGTGCTCTGATAGGTCCACGGAGCATACATCGCACCTGTTCTCTTGCCTTGGTAGGAAGACTCAGAGTAGGACAGCTGTGAAATACAGTTCCACGTATTACACGTCGTAATTCGTCCTAAGGCCTTGACAGCAGGACAGCTAGGATGTGTACCCAACGAAGGGTAGATCCACCTGGGCTTGCTTGATATGCGGAGACCGCAATGCCGTCCAAGACAAAACCTGCAAAGTTGGTGTGACCCTTACCAAATTTCTTTGATTTCTTCATATCGTGCTTCGAAGCGAAAGAAGATCTTAACTATGCCATTTAGCCAACACTTCTAATTGTATTCTGAAACAGAACTCACTTGAGACGTTTATGGGTCAATCACGTAGCGCTACCTGTTTGAATCCTGCCACAGCAGCTACGGCAGCTATGGAATTGGAATTTAGGTGATGGCCTCTCCCCGAACCGGCTGCGCCATGACTAGATATCGTGGTACGGGTAGACAGGAAGAAAACACCATAGCACATCTTGAGCGAGAGTCAGTAATTATACAGCGTTATCCGAGCAATCAAACAGAAAGCGGACACCGCATCAACGCTCTCTGGCAGTATCCGTTACCCTCGAGGGTATAAAAGCGAAAGGCAACGCATGAAAACCTGATTGGAGTAGCTGTATCCAAGGGGTACGATTTGATATCAATCTCCAGCTCCTCGCCTCACATATTTTGCAAAATATCCCAAAAAAAATTCTCACTTGAGAAAATCTAAACCAAGAGCCACCCCTGCAGAAACGGCAATCCGAAATTTTCTATAAACTGCTGTATCTCTCCAACTTCTATTGAAGGGCTTGTTTTCGCCTGTTGGAATACGGCAACGTTTACAGGAGCTCTGCCATTCGAAAATTGCTCCTCTTCATCGCCTTACTATAACATGTTACTGGTTATTCCAGAAAAGTAGCATACCTGGACCAGAGAGAATACCTGTTCATTACTGATTTTGTATTCCGGAAGGAAGCAACTATGCGCGTAATCATACCGCATAACAACGAATCAAGGGCGCTTAGCTCTAGGTGTACGGTCCACACCCCCGGTGTCACCAGCTCGCTATTACTCGATTCAATTATCAGCATTACGAATGAAGGCATTCATTCAAGGTAATGGCCGAATCTGAATGGTACCAACGGTGCTAGGAGCGGGACTCTCAATTTGTTTCAGTAGATACAGTTCTCCACCTGCAGATGATGCTATGCTGCTACATAAGCCGAAATGTTGAAGCCAGATGAGCTATCAACAGAATGGTAGACATCAACGTACAATATGATGTCCTAAATATGGGGTCTCAGGGAAAATAAAGCATTACGATGTCGATCAAACTCTCTTAAATGTTCTTGGTACTGTGGTTCTAGAAGAAGTACCAAGGGTAGAACCCACAGTCCGACAAACAAAACGAAGCTGCGCAATTCGGAGACGGACTGTTACCAAGGGCCCCCTTAGCATTTCTGCATTTCTGGTGTGGACGTCCATGGATACAGGCAAGCTTCTGTCGTATACAATGAGATGTTGTGCGATATATCATATATCAAACTTACAGGTTGTCTCATGAATCGAATTACCCATTTAGAGGAGCAATGCAGCTTGATCTAAGGAGGAACAGTTGCAAAAGGGGTTACAGATCTGCGCTTCAAAAATTGGGGCTAGAGAGAGCCAATCCTTAACGATGTCAATGGTGTGAAGTACAATACCCTTCAAATTGTACGAAATGTACCAGTGTACCAGGGGTATCAGATGTATCAGATGTATCTACCCACAGAAAAGTACCTACCGCTTAAATACCGCTTTTCCCGCTACTCTCTAAGAGTAGCTCTTAGAGAGTAGCGGGAAAAGCGGTATTTAAGCGGTATTTGACATTTGTGACGGGCATGGGTGCAGAAAGCAGCGAGATGCACTGCTGGTGTCTGACAGCTATGTGTTGTTGACAAGCACACAGTTTGCCGAAGCCAATTGGTCAGCTGACACTTTAAATGGGTTCTGTATGACAATTTCATTCCGTATTGTGCGTTCCCCTACAACTGTAGCCCTAGCAGAAAGCCAACATCTCGGTATCAAGCGGTACATATCGCGATACATACCACGATACATTTCGTGAAAGTAGCTCGACATATGCCGTTCCGCCATGGCTGTCTATTACCCAGCCTTGAGAGTTCCAATTGACGATGCTTTCGTCGTTTTTGGAGAGGACGGGGACCCTTAAATAGAGTGAAAAAGAGTTTTTTTGTCAGAGTTGCCCCTATCAGAAGATACTAGCCATGCGAAAGCGATACATATCACTATTTCTTGGAAATATTCTTTTTCCCCATGGCGTATAACTCCTCAACAAGAATGGCAGTGCATATTTCTGGGTGTCAGTGAACTCTCCTCGGTCTACTCTACTGAACAGTGGAAAATACTGCAGTCTGGAAACTTAGAGGCGAAGATATGGGCAACTTATCAAGATTCTATACGGCAACTACGTAATATATATTAGAATATGTTGTCGCCGACCACTCGTCGGTATCTTTGAAGTTGCTGTTGCGGCACCTTTGCTATGGGCACACGGCTATCAGAAACCTGGGGAACGGTAGAACATCCAACAATAAATCGAATATTAGCGCAGCACTTTATATTTGAAACCCTTTATTTTCACAATGTAAAATGGGGCAAATAAATATAGCCCATGGGGCCAAAATCAAATTATGAACCCAGCAGGGCCATTCGTTTAAAACACTCTAATGTATCAGAAGGTAAAAGAAATTTAGATCAGAGAACAGTGCAGCAGACAGATTTTGAGAGACCTCTCACGGTTCTGGCGCAATCTATAAAACCTCTATTTAAGGGGGCAAATAAATATTGCCCTTTTCGCTCAAAGAATCGCGTAACTCTGGAACTAAAGCGAGATTTTTGCCCATATCTCTTTCTAATGCAATAATGCAATGAGAGGAACCTGCCAGTACGATTTGATAGACCTCTAATAGCCGTTTGACCTCTCCAAACGGCCTCGCGGTGGGACGGTCAGGAATAAGGAAAGCGGGTTCATTTTTGGGCTGAATGAGTCTGGTCAGTCGAGGAGAAGGATAGGCACAGGTTAGGGTATATCTATAACTATTATTAGGAGTGGTATAAAATCAAATAAACATGTAACAGCTATAAAAACGAAGCCAAAGGACGCCTAAAATACTAGATTGACTAAGAGTTGTTTCTCAGGGAGGCTCACACGGGAGATTCGTGGACTCTAGAACTGACAAACAGGCTCCATCTTGCTGGCGAAAGTCTTGCTTTAGTTCCGGAGTTACATGAACCTTTGAGCGAAATGGGCTATATTTGTTTGCCCCCTTAAATAGAGGTTTTATAGATTGCGCCAGAACCGTGAGAGGTCTTCAAAATCTGTCTGCTGCACTGTTCTCAGATCTAACATTTTCCTTTTACGTTCTGATACGGTAGAGTGTTTTAAACGAATGGCCCTGCTGGGTTCATAATTTGATTTTGGCCCCATGGGCTATATTTATTTTTGCCCCACTGTAGCACATATGAGGAGCAGTGGTGTTTGTCCTCAAATGTTATTCATTATACTACTCACCCTCACTATTATAATTGTAATTCGGCTTTTCCCGCAGCTCCCTGGTACCCTTTGGTAATTTTCTTCCTGCTATGCAGGCTTCAATGGAAATCTTGCGGAGTGCGTAGTGTGAACGAAATGACATGTACACGTTGCGTCGATCCGACCGCTAAAAGAGTATATGCCCTTGGTATGTTACCCCTTAGCAAGGTGCAACGTGTTTTCTTTGTGCCTATCGATTTGAGACTCTATTGAGGCTTGGGAGGAAAATCAGCCTGACATCTTGTATTCAATCTGAATTAATCACTAAGTTGAAACACTCCACTGGTTCATCTCTCAAACGCTGTAGGTAGTCAGTGGAGTCCAAGCAAACCTTTTTTGTTTATAGGCGGCAGTTCCAGTTTAGTGAACGGCACTCGTTCACTCGTTTATCAGCTGATACTTCTGTAACATGTAAAATGTTACAGCCTGCTTTCTATTGAGAAAAAAAATCTCATGCATCACGCAGGATGTGGACGAAAGACAAATATAGAGGACAATCAGTCACTTTCGGGGGTGGGGGAAATGTAAATCCATTGTTATTGCTGTCGTAGAAGGATAGAGCGATTAATGACTGAGTCAAACCGGAGCTCAATCTAAACTGTGACCAACCCCCAGAAGCCGTAGATACCCCACAGTTATAACGAAACCACATCGCTTCTAGCCGTAGACCCCAAGCTGAAGCTCAGTCAGTGATGTAATCCACTGATTAGTACGTCATCTAGCTACCGTTCGGTAGTCGTACCATTGCACATACACATGTACATTTGTAAGCTTGCAGTTAAAGCCTTTATCCTGACCACCCTCTACGATTCAACAACCTGCGCGAGATATTTCCATACCCTATCTATCAGCTGCCTCGCAACAAATGCTAACAGTACATGTAATGTTAAATTAGGTGCTCTGACCATCAATTAGCACAGGCTGTCATTGATACATCTCGTATCAAGGGCTATACTGAGTACGCTGTCAGAACCCTGGCCGGGGGCAGCGGAAATGAAAGACGAGCGGGAAGAAGAAAATGCATGAAGCTCTCGCGTATAAATAAAACAGCACTGTGATGATGCAGAGGCAGCCCCGGTAGGTGTGGAGCTTGCTACAGTATGTTGAGGATCAACTCATACCGCCAGTGTAGAACGAAAAGGCTGCAAATAAGTTGAAGAAACAACCTCTAATTACGGCGGTACAGTACCGTACATGCAGTATCTTCGGTAATATTACTATAATATAATATGTCATGTTTTTATTAATTTATGGGGTCTGTATCCATCTGATCAGGTTGACTGTCTGTAAGCTCTACCCATACGGGTCCAGCCGCTAGATTGCAGGAGATGAATATTATATGACTGTACAGCCGCACTTTGAGAGACAATGTGGCCCACTCGGGCCCCGTTCACAGTGACCCAGATGCCTCTCGTCATCCTCTGTCATACTAAATTAGTCATGCAGAAAACAATACTTTTTTTGTCATGTTTATTTGGACGGGAGTTGAACAGTTGTTCAGGGGGACACGTGGAAGCGCTCACCGCTTATGCGGAGAAACCTACAGGTATGTAGTCCCGTCTACCTATGAAGTTCCACTCTGGTGCCTTGTTTCTTGTCTAATTATCGCTCAGTTCCTTTCTATCTGGGTGTCCAGAGGTCCGTAATCTGTACCGGTGGTGATTGGGTACTTGTGTTGGGGTGAAGTTCATTGCGGGGGGTGATGTCAACGATGTGGTCAGTCGCAGTTATTATGCGGTTGAGGTCTGCCTGCGTGCCGGGAGAGCTCCGGGCTCGGGATTGGGACGAAGGGTGCAGAAGGCAAAGGGGTGGGTGAATGTTTTGTATCGTCGCGGGGTAGTGATGTCTTGCTTCCGGGAGGTTCTTCGGTTGCAGGTGGTGGAAATTGTAGCACGTGGATGCGATCTTTTCAAATAGTGAGATTGGTTTTGTTTCTCTGCCACGCCAGTCTTCAGAATAGAGGGAGGTTTGTGGATTTTTTTATATTTTTCCAGGATTTTTCGGCATAATCATAGAAGCTTCTGGAGACCAAAAAAAATACCCCAAAGCAGTCCAATCCCCTATCCCCATTTCATTACAGTAGTATCTCCTGGAAGTACTGTGCTTTCTCGTCCGTAATGACGTATTCATTACAGTATAACTCTAGGAGTTTCTATGACCATTCAGATTTTCGGCTTATACCGTGAAAGGGGGAAGACAGTGTCGAGCAGGGTTGGTCGTTGAGGCATTTGATGGCAGATGCCATTTCGGAGTTTATGGCCTTTCATCGTTTGTGGTGCGATCTGAGCCATTTCGGAGCCGAGAGACGCCCCGCGCCCAGGCGCGAGAGTGCTGAGGAAGGGGACGGAGCAGGCGTGTGGTTTTGGTGTAGGAATGGCGAACAGAAACTTGAGTTAGAACTGATTACGGTATTGCTACTTACTTATCCATTCTTTTTCTGTACGGCTAACGTTATATATTGATACGTCGTCTATTTCAGATCTCCAGCCAGGCCTCAGGCAGGCATCATGTCATGCTGTAAGAAAAGTTTTGGGGATACCGATTCTGGTAGGACTTGAACCTGTAATACCCGGATCCGTGAACAGATGCCTTATCCACTTTTGAAAACACATCCGAGGCACCAGAGTTCAATGACAAGAGATTTAATTGACTCACAACAAAATTCTTATCTAATGCCATACATTTCTTACTCTGCGTCTTTGATGAGAAGCAGCCGCTATGGCTACTTCACAGATGAAACGACCAAAGTCAGGTTGGGTTCTTCTTCTGCCTTGGCCCCTTCTCGGCAGACCATAAACGCCCCGGGGCGTTTATGGTGTGGTCCTTTTGACCTCATAAAATACCCTAATGGCCTTCCTCCTTGAGGGCTTTGTGTTCTGCCGAGATTACTGTACTCAAAAGGGGAGGTCCCTCATCGGACCTTTTATGACCCCTTCGCGGGTCATTGCTGGCGGTGCAGAAGAGTAGGTCTTTTCAGAAGAAACACGGGATGAAGTTTTCTATTCATCGTTGGGTCTCTGTGAGGTTGGGTATGCCCTTCGGGTACTTTTAGTGAAGATTTGTTGTACTGTAAGGGTAGGAACATGGAACATTGCAAATCAAGCATTTTGACAAGACCTTTAATCACCCCTTTCTATGCTTAAAGTTGGCTTATACCGCAGGATGCCCTCTGTCTCGAAAGCTTTAACGATATTTTTTTGAAGTACTTCCAGAAGTAAGATGGTTTGAATCTGCATTGAATTCGGCACTCGGCGAGAGCTTCGAGACGAAAGAAGGGGATAAACAGAAGCATAGATGCGCCTCAGCAGGAAGAGCATCAAAATAGCGGATTTCCGTAAAAAATGCCCTCACTTTCAGATGCATTCATCATACCACAGCTCAGCTTGTGATCCTAATCGCCCAATCACCTCCCCATCCCCTAAAAACCCTACCAATCGCCGATTATCCCCTATCAACCCTATCATAACGGCTATCAAAAGTGAAGCTGAGGTGTGGTATAAAATACTATCTCTTTCGAAGACAAACAATCTGTGACAGATTTTGGAAGGTCCCTTTTTAGGTAATGCAATGCATATCTTAGAGAGGGCCTTATTATTCTTCATCGTCAAGGCCTTCCTCTTAGTTATTCTCACTGCAGACCCAGAAAAACCTCCGAGTCCGGCGAGGAAAATTATCTCTCGGAGGTCCAAAGCAGTCCTGTGGTACTTCTGCACTGGCTTGGAAGTGTCACACAAAATTTGCAAAATGTGCGTACGCTCCGCTCCGTAGTTCGGAAGTTATCGCCTCTTGAAAACATCAAAATGACCTTCTAGCAGCAACCTGAAAAACAAAAAGTTTGTTTCTATTTAAACTTATGAGTAAGTATGCTTCTTCGAAAGTCACCCCCCGTGCTGTTTTCGTTTTCAGATGTACCTTTCCCAAGTCCAAACCCCCTCTTGCAGTGGAGTGGGGTAGGGGAACACGTCAGGACCATCTCCATAATCTCTACATGGTGCCTGTTATGGGCAATCTCCGTGGTCCTATGCTCCAAGTCCCCTCCAGACTTCTGTCTGGCACTGTGCGAGAGCGACAACTTATCCTGCCCGGATCTATCTTTGATGGACGAGGAATAGATGCATTGAGTGGCCGCGGACCTGTACTCAGGGCGCAACTTGGTCTGGGGGATCCCTAACCTCGTCCAATAGCTGCAGCGAGTAGGGAGATTTTACAGTACTATTTTTTCCCTGGCTGTGGCAGGCTTTATTGAAAACACCCGTAGTCGTGTCGAAGCTGAGCCAGGGGGCGAGATCTCAAAGAACCTTATTTCAATTGCAGAATACAATGAGGAGTTGTCACAGTAAAATGCTTCACTTGCCCTCTTGACTCAAAACAAAGAAAAGTTGTTCGAGTTTACTGTTTCTTCTAAACACGAGAGAAGCAGAAAGGTTTGTTGAAAAGCCCTTACTGCCTTCATTTGAGAACTCATTCGATATTATGAAGACTTGCTGAGATTTAAATGCCATGCAGACTGCCAACCTTATTCAATTCAATAGATCTCGGATTGCCGGTTAATATGCATATACAGTATATTACACTGTCCACTTGGGCCCCTGTATCGTAGATAACAGTTGTACAATGTAGGCTAAAGAACGGTTGGAATAAAAGACGGAAAAAGGGTGTACACACGGTCTTCAGATATTCCAAGAAAATCGGTAATCTTACCCTTCTGTATCTATACCTTCCATCTAGAGATATCTACCCTGATCAGCGCTCACTTGTAAGAAATCCCAACATCAATGCATGTCAGAAGTTCTGAAGAAGAAGACTTTTGACTCAGAGGTCTTCTTCATACCATGCAAAGACACTTCACATGTACTCAGGTACTTTATGGATTTTGCAGTACAGGTCCGTGGTCATATATTTCAGATTGAGAAGATCCATAATACTAAAAAGTCTCCAAAGAAAAGTGGAGATAGAAACAACGAGTGTTTCGAAATATATGATGCCTCAAGGAATTCTTTTTGAGGAAAAGCGCAGGCAGCTCCATACCGGGCTGATATCGTCATCGTCATTACTCCATGAGATTTGGACCTGTTGCTGCAGCAAATCACAGTATCTCGTCATCTGGAGGCGTGCAGAACACACATACACATCACGTTTCAACTATTTCCTGCCTTATACTTGCTTCCGTCCAGCTTCTAAAGTTGGTTATTTCCAGTAACGGAACATGTAAATTGGTAAAAACCACATACGATACCACTTCGAGAAGCGAACATATGCTTCCATGCTCACACTCTATAAAATTGGAAGCATGGTTCCATTCATTCAACGAAGAACGTGCATCCAATCATCGATCTCTTGCCCAACTATCTCATACGAAAATAAGTTTGACTGATGGCCACCCTCGCCGTTCTTGTACCCCTCGGTATAGCCATGTCTTTCATCACCATTAGAGGCCCATTGCATCTGAGAGAGGTATCAGGCACAGATAGAGCTTGCAGTGCAACCCTCGCTGCTATAAATTTACATCAGCCGTCTGCGATTGTACTGTTGAAAGCTCACCCATCTCGTTTCAGCAGCAGCATCAGGAATTAACATCACTTCAAGCAGAGAATCAAGAGAAGGCAGTGAAGAAGCTCAAGTGAGAGATTGCAATTGCCTGACATGGCCTTTCCATCGAATTTCCGAGTGCTTTTGGCATGTTTTCTGATATTCTTCAGTCTCGCTGTGGCCCAGGAGGAGGAAACCCCTATAAATGCTCCCAGTATACTTGGGCTGCCACCACCGCCGGCAATGACTTGGGGATTATTCATTCTATGTGAAAGACAGGGACTCGGACCTGTCGCACAGCTTTTCACAAGCAACTCTGGAGCTATCGGCGTACAAATCAGCCCAGTTTGTAGAAGGAGAGTTGTACGTGGTCGTATTCCTGGACGCACGAGGGCAAACCACGCGAGACTGTGGCCGACCTTTGGGGAAGAGTTCAACGAGTTAAGTGACTACAGAGAGACCTTGTATGCCTGTACAGGAGGGACTGTGGAAGTAGTGTCAAGTGCTGGAGCTGTTCTCTTCACATGCCAGCCGGCATTCGATGCTCACATCGTTACGTTTAAGCTGTCAAACTGAAGGACATGGCCTCTTTCAATGTGAATCTCTTCCCTTGCTCCGAGAAGACATCTTTGATTCAATTTTAGGAAACAGAAGACTAGTTTCGTGAACGATCTGAGATACGATGAGGTCCCTAGCTGGGACTTCAGGAACTGAATGCTCTTTGTCCCAAAGATAGTTTTCATTAAATTGATGATAGGATACCGTCATGACTTCGCTTGCTTCTTGTGCTCTACTCTTTATTTTAAGTTTTGTTAGAAAATTTCCAAGACCTACGGTAAAGCTAAGGGATAATATAGAAGTAGTGTTAGATCAAAAATCTGAGAGCTAATAGCTATATAGCATCTCTAGAGCAATAGCATAGAACAATCACTATTATGTAAACTAAGCCTGTTGAGGTGTTCGGTTTGTGTGTGTAAGTGTCGGGGTATGGTGCAGGCTGTCCAACACTCATTACCTCCTTCGAGCGTGGGTCTGAGTTTATTGTGCTGTCCCTACTTCTATACTCAGCGGTGGTTTCTAGATTGCTGCAGGAGATATAATAGTATAGCCGAGATATAGTGACAACGTCTGTGATTGGCTGTTCGGAGATATTCGGAGGTGTCGCCACGACCAGTGCAAAGCAGCTTCCAGAAGCCTGCATTTACAATTGCATATTTGACATGCAATCCGGAATATCGGATGTGAGGAAAGTACAGCGTACTTTTCTTTAAAGATTGATTTACTTCCCTCTTTGAGGCGGACTGCACTGTAAGCTCTATCTTGTACTACATACTACAGTACTGACTGTATTGTAACACGTCTGGTTGTACTGGCTGCCACCTGTCACCCTCCAGGGGCGTGCGATAAAGTAGTGATGTCATATTGTATACTTGAAAATTGCCGTAAATTTTACCTCACGAACAAAAGTAGATATTAAGTCGTCCACATTCCATTGTACATACATTACTTGAAGAATCGTTGCGGAACCACTATGACACTGTATTTATTTTGAAAGCAGGCGCCATTCGCGAATAGAAGCTCTGGAGGGCAAAGACGGTGTGTTGTATGCGTCCGTACTATCAATTCAACCTAATCATCAGAGAGTACAGGATTTTACATTTCTATAGGCCAGAAGATGAGAAGGCGGAAAAGACACAGGAAAAATGTGAAGGATACGCCAAAACGGGCACGTTTACAAATGGATAACATTGAAAAGCCATATAGCAGCGAAAGCATCAAACATAATGTTGCCCTCAAGAATACTGCATTGGCAGATATTGGCGACTGCATGAAAACAGGCGGAGTGCTTACCGATTTCATGGCGAAACACTCCAGATAACACACGAAAAGATTTAAAGCGAGCTTTAGCAGTCTCATGCCTCACCCGTAGATTATTGCAAACCTGCCCATTTTCCTCATTTACGACAACACGGCAGCATTCGTCAGAATAGCCTTTGTCTGCAATGAACACTTCCTCAACTTGTAACTTTGTCTTGAGTAAATCTCGAAAGATAAAGACATCTGGGAACCTTCCACATGGATAGGGAACATTCACCCAAACAAGGAATCCATTAGATATGATAAATCCCACTTCATAACGTAAACCAGGGCCCTTAAACTTATGACTATACCACATACTACTAAATGGAGATGGTTCCTGTATTCGACAATCGGTACCGTCCACAGTCATGAAACAATTTTCAAATGACGGACTGGAGAAGCAGTTGGATAATTGAATCAGTAGAATAGTTAGAAACGCAGTGTACTATTTTGAAATGTGATTAATGGGGAAGAAACGAACCACTGGAATGCCTGCAAGACGTTCAGTAACACCCCATACATGTTTTAGGAAAGTTTTCTCCGTCACCACCACCGTCAACAAAGCACAAACAGTTTCCGTCAAATACGTCTTAGGAAACATTAGGCCCCAGAGGAGATGTTTTGGGATATCGGGTGTGTGTGGTGGAGATTTGCATAAGTACGACAGTACTCGTTCGCAGACATTTGCGGAAACCCCGAACATGCTTAAGAAGTTCCTAGAAAGGAGCTTATTAGACTCCATGGAGAACCCAGTAATCTCCGATGCGTGTTTTAGAATAGTCCGACGAGCGAAAGGGTTGGTGGATGATGAGGAAGGCATATTTCAGAGACTTTTACTTTGGTGAACTCCCGAGCTGTGAGTCCGTCAAGTGGTTAGTGCTCTATAAGAAGTATTTTAAGATTATCAACTTGATTGACATGAACTGAATTTATACACATACAGATTTATTGAGTAGTACGGTACCGAGTAGAAAATGACATAGACTGAAAATTGCAATGCACTGAGAAGTTCCCCTGTTTCTGTTTGAAAAACAGAATTACCCGCTTCAGAGAACTGTTGCTTCTATGGTAAGTGCGGGTGATATTGATTGGTACATTTGTGGCTTACAAAGTCGCAGTGGAGTCCTCTGTATGCTTACATCCTTTATGCAAATGATGCCGAAACAAACATTCGACATACACATAAAGTTTTGCTTTGGAAAACTGAATAATTCCGAGACTGCGAAGTGATCAATACTATGTAAGAATATGAAATATTTTACGCTTATTGAAATGTTTGCAATGAACTGACTGTCTAAAATTACAGTTTCATACCGTTGTACGAAGCGTAGCCGGAACTGGTAATGAGTTAACAGACAAGGTATGTTAACGTTCATCTATTTGAAATTTAAAATATTGAAGTAAACTAAAATTAAAGAGAAGTTGAGCGGGTATGATCGGGCGCGACGGTCGTTCGTTGTGCCGTGGATGTGGAGATATGGTATAGCTCTGGTGTGTATGGCCACGTTAGGTGACAGAGAGTGGTGCCGATGGCAGTGATGCATCCTGCAAGCGACTATGGATGCGGCTGCGGCTGCGGCTACGACTACGGCTTTACGGCTACGGCTGCAGTTTTTGGCGGTTTGTGAGCTGGCGCGTATGATGGGGGTGTTAACTATGATGATGATGATAGGGACGCCGGGCCGGCGCCGTGTGCAAGCTGTACTCGGCTGTGGCGGCGGCGGCTGCTGCAGCAGCGGCGGGTGGTCGGGGCTGTTGAAGGTTGCCGGGGTGGCAGCGGGCGTGACGCGACGCGACGCGACGGCGGCACAGACACGGGTAACATGTTGGAATAGGGGAGGAGACCCAGGAGAGAGGGAGCAGGACCCCGTATTCCCACGGAGAGCGGCAGAGGCAACGGCGTCAGTTCCGTTCCCCTGTTCCGTGTTCCCCCGTCCCTTCCCTCCCTATTGCTCTCGGACTATAAGCTGTGGTCCGCTTTGGCTGCCGATGATTTGGATGCGATGCGTGTCGACTTGCGCGCGCCGCTCTCATACGAGAGAGAGAGATGTTTTGGCAGCGGAGACTTCCTACCTCTTGGTAGTGTAGTCTACCGTTTGGATGCTTTACTGTAGAAAAAGACTTCCCGCTCTGCGGTTCTGGTCCTGACACGCACACACCGGAAATTACTGTATCCAAATCAGTTAGGCACGGTAGGACAACTGTAAAGCTGCCCTCATTTACTGCTCTGCGAAGCTTTACAGCTCTGTGCTCATTCATTGCCCCTGCAAAGATATTAATGCTCCGCTGCAGTGCATGTCATGTACTGTACAGGTATCAGTACCGTAGTTTACTGTATGCACATATGCATTTGCGTGGTAGACGTCGGCTGTCAGGCTGAAATTACCGCTGCCCTACCGTAGATACTTTCATAGCATCGGTACATTGGTACCCGGCAAGCGCGGCAGGCACTTCTGTCGCCTTTTCATTTGTGACTGTGGCTGCTGCCTTGCCTTGCCTTGCGGCCCCTCCCGTTCCCGAACGGCCCCCTGCACCACGGAGGGCGGAGGCCTGCATTGCCTCAGCACTCCTCCCGTCTCACGCTGTTTCATGTATTGACAAGCGGTTGGCTGAGGCGTTGGATGAGGAAGAGGGCGGACACAGGGGCGGGCGGTCAGCTGCATAATAATAATAACATAATTTCATAATATTTCAGATTATTTTTATGCTCTTCCTGCTATTCCCATTATTCAAGTACTTCAAACATTTTGGGTTGAGTGATAACGGCAGTGCCGAAACTTTCTACTTTGCCTGCCTTCAGCAGCCAAAAGATTATAATACGAAGGTACTCTTGAGTGTATGGTAAAGTACAGGTAGAAGTGATTATATTGACCTTTCTCTGTATATAAATAGCAAAAACAATTTCATCCATTAAGTATCAAGTTTTGGTACAAGAAATTGCTAAGTTTCGCAAGTTTTGGCCAAAACTTGAATGTGTTTTTGCCAAAACTTTGCGTACGGACCGGGGTAGACTAAATTTTCGCTTTGCAATACTCATAGATAGCCATATTTACAACTACTTCTGTTCGTCTTATTATCTAAGGGGACCGGAAACCTCCAAGTTTCGGGGGCCTAGTTTGCAGAAGGCAAAACTTTTGTGGGGGTCGAAGCGCAAT
>JAUBNZ010000179.1:0-11957 GCA_032355485.1 Bonnemaisonia californica
CGGGTGCGCGTGGTCGGCGGGTGCTGTGCGCGGGGTCGGCGGGTTTCATTGTGGTGGGACGGGATTCTGCAGGCATCGCTTTGCCTTCGTGTGCTTCCGACCGTTTCGGAAATTTGGCGCAATGTTTCTGCCAATGGTAGACCATTTTCATTTGCCAACTGTCTATAGCACATGGACTATCGCTGGCCCATCGAGCACGAATTTCGGCCACGGATTTGCACGGGACTAAATTCTTTGAGCCGACATTTGATTGATGGTGTGGTTATTTCGGAGGGGATAGGCCAAAACATTTAGTAGATTGAAAATTTACGCATGCACCACCGCTTTTTCCCACTCGTGGAGATGCTCTAACGGTTCGTTCAAAACAGAAAGCTGTTTTTACCCTTTTGGCACCTGGAAAATCTGATTCTGCTGTTAGTTTTTAAAAACATTTATTCGTTCGTACCAAACATGCTAATTAGCTGGGTGTTTCATACTTATGAGCGGCGTTGTACCGTACGTACTATAACGAGGTGGCACTATTGGGGCAGATGCACTAATATAAGCAGAAGTTGAGCAAAAGAAATATATTTTAGACAACTTTCGATCTGACATATGGGAAGGTTTCAATTTTGGAAGTACCTTAGAGTCAAAACAAAAAATAATGTTTTGGGCGGCTTCCACACCTTCCAGGCTGTAGAAGTCGACTGTTCAAATTTGTTTTTAAATTTTCTGAGATCCTGAAGATGTTTTTTAAAATTATGAATTGCAAGGACGGACAGAGATGTTTTGTGAAACCCAACAGAAGCGAAAATATGCTCATTTCTCTGGCGATGCCAACCTCCCCACCCATATCCTCCACTGTTACAGAGCAACACAGCTCTGTATTTTACTCCCATGGAGGCCGCCACTACGCCTCCACCCTCGCCCGATGATCCAGAGAGCTGGATGGCGGAAGAACTCATCAATTGTATCGACGATTTCATTAAGGAAGACATCACTCCTGAGCACCAGTTGCTGCAACAACTAGAAGATTTATTCCACGAGTTCTCCACCAATGCCACATCAGCCCCAGCTTCGGCAAGCACCGAAGCTGCTGTTTGTTCCCCACCGCCTTATACACTGTGTGAACATACGGAATGCCATTTCCCCTGATGGCAAGATATGCATAAGACTTTCCAAATATTAGCCACGTGTGAGCGTGTTAGCATAGTTCGATGCAAGCTGTATGCGACGACTGCACCCCGAACGGAGTACAATCAGCTGGCTGCAACGACCCCCAATACATGGCGTCGACAAAAACGTGCCCGGGAAGACAACCCGGGCCTACCACGCTCACCTGTTATCTACGCTATAAGGGGTAAAATGTGGTGTCACCCGGCCTTTGCCGCTCTCGTTTCTTTAGATGATCAGACCTTACAGCGCCATTCCAACAGAATGGCAAACGGGGACGAGGCTTTGGTGTATGAAAGCAACAAAGAAGGGCCGCGGAAGGGCAAATGGGTCGTCAGCGGCTCGTTCTAAGAGGGTTCTTGAATTCATACGGGAAAACTTCGCTCTTGAATGTCCGCGGGCGAGAAGAACAACCGCTACGCATTTTACCGATTTTTACTACAATGGTTCAGGTTCACGAAGCTTACGTGGATACTTGGGCATCCTTGATGGACGCTACATTACATCTATCGCGGCGAATGTCGTTTCCTGGTCCCCTGTCCTACTCTTTATTCTTGCGACACTGGAATGAAGATTTCCCTACGCTGCGTATTGGAAAGGGCGGAAGCGACTTTTGCGATTTCTGTACTATAGCCCGAGCAATTTTCCAGAACACAACAAACGATGATGGAAGTAGAGCTGCTATGGCAGAATTACTACAACGCCAATGACTAGATGCAAGGCCTGCCAGAAACGCAGTCGAGATAATCCTACAGGGAAAGTACAGCACATTGTGTTTGACTTCGCGGGAAAGGTGGTTCTACCCAAAATTCTAAAGCAACCTGGTCAGCTTCACTTTATCACTGGTTTGAAATTCGACATCTTTGGAGTTTCATCAAGCAATCAGCAGAGCAATTTCTTCTTCGGACTTCCAGAGGGCCACTTGTCCAATGAAAAGACAGCTAACTGCGTTGTTTCTATGATTCAGTATGTCCTGGAAACTGCGAAACGGGTTAATGCGGATGGGGCTCTGGAATCCAAGCTTCAGCTACATGCAGACAACCGCGCAGGCCAAAATATGAACCGATATGTGCTGTGGTATCTATTCTGGCGGGTATTCGTCGGCCTCATTGACAACATAGATCGTTACTTCCTAATATCCGGTCACACCTAAAAAGTGTGCGACGGGGCGTTTGGGCATGTCAAAAAGCGCCTTCTTCAAACGGATTCCGTCACCCCCTAGATATGATGGGAATAATAGATGATAGCAGTGTTTCTACAACATGGATTGCGAGCACAGAAGTGGAATGGAGCAACTGGAAAATGTTTCTATGTAAGAACTTCAAGATACCGGGTACCTTGAAGTTATCTCGGAACCACGCGTTTTCTTTCTCGAAAGAAAATCCAGGAGCACTAGACGTCCGCTTTTAGACGTCGGACACTGTTGTGAAGCAATTTAGGCTTTTGGATGCCTCCAAGATTATCCTTTTCAAGCAGCAGGGCATTGAAGCGGTACTTGGTTTGCATAAGAGTGTATGGCCTTCGCATGAAAACGTTTCTTCTGCGCAACATATGACGAGAAAGAACTACCTAATGGTGAATGTCTTGGACCGGTACTATCGTAATGATGATAACGTAAGAGAGGGATACTTTGGAAACAGCCTCTAGGAGGTAGTGTAAGATTACAGTGGAAAATGATATGTTCGTAGAGGACGGAAAGAGGAGTTTCGATAACATCTGAACCATTTTGACAGTAAAACCTTTGTTTGGACCACTTGAAAGTTGGTTTTGGTGTTAACCGGAGCGTCTTTCATTGGTCTAAACCTTCATATTTGGCATCTAAAAGCCTTTTTTTGTCGTTTTGGGTCTGTATCTCAAGATTGGCAAGTAACCACCAAGGTACTTTCAAAATTGAAACCTTCCCATATTCATGTATTATGTATGTCAGAAAGATCAGGTCAGTATGTCTGTCAGGTAAGAAGCTGTCTGATTGGAGTTACCTTCGGTACGAGTCATAACTTCTGAGTTCTGAATTCTGAGTCAGAACTCGCTAGTTCTAGTCTATAGTTTGAGCGAATGGCCAACTGACACATCTATTCTTCCGTCCGCTTTAATAAGCTGGCATGGCAAACCTGCAATAAAAGCCAAGAGAAATGGAGCAAATGGATCTAGATAGATACAGGTACTTGTCGGCTGCGGATGGCTCTGTTGTAGAGGGCCAGAGTGCGTGGGTAAAAAGTCTGCTGGAAAGCAAATGTTAGGGTTTGTGGAGGGCAACCAGGCGAAGAGGACCCCCGGTGTTCAGGCGAAGAGGACCTCTGGTGTTCAGGTAAAAAACTACAATGCGCTTTTTTTCTCGTGATCGCGTCTGCGCTGGGCTCTTCGAAGGGAAGCATCAAGATATCTTCGGACTGATATTGACTGTTCTCAGTCCGCCGCCGCCGGAACTGATATCTTTCTATAATACATTCACCAGCTCTCTCGTAAAGAGCTTTGATGCAGCAGGAATTGCAAAGAATCAGTATTATCTCTATGATATTGAGTCCCTTCATTGCACAGTGGCAACGCTACATTCCTTCTCGAGGCCGCGCCCAGAAAATTCAGATGAAACGATATCGGCCTGGCAAGAAGTAGTACTGGCAGCCTCGAAAAGCCCTGACTGGCCAAGCCTGTCGGAACTTGAGTCCAATTTGACACTGAGGTCGGCAAAGATTCACGGAGATGGCGTTGGCGTTTTGTACTATAGCGATGGCTCCCAGACTATCTCCCGAATGAGACGTTGTCTCCAAGAGTACTGCAGCAACACTTGCAATACAGAAATTCTCACTCGTTCCGAGACTGATGTTAACTATATGCAGATCCCTGATATCGTTCACTCCACTATTCTACGCTGGCGGTCCTCACCTGGCCTGAGCGCAGAGGACATCCAGACGATGTTTAACAGCGCATTTGCCTGCGCGTCTGCAAGCTACTCCATGGCTATTCCTCTCACAAGTGTCAAGCTTATACGAGAGTCAGAACCTTATATGCGGAAGAGGAGTACCTGCACAACCCTAGAATGTTCTATTAAAAAAGGTTCTCATGATGAGCCCCCTTCGACGGAGATCTGACAATACTCCTGATAACATTGATTTTGAACTTTGCACCTCCTAGTCTAAAACTCGAAGCGGCGCTTCACACTCCAATCTCCAGAATGTGGACTAAATTGTTGAGGTTGAGGTTTCAGATATGAGAAGATGAGGAAAAGGTTCGTTAGAGCTCGCTGAACAAAATTAAAATCTATCCGTGATTCGCTCGACGCAGCGCGTGAATGAGCAAAAACATACCTGGCATTAAACGGAAATGAAGTTGCAACTGTCCAGGGGCCATTCTCAGTCTTGCAGTCCCATTCAATCTTGTACTTCCGAGAACCATAATTTGTATTCATAGAGAATGTATGGATCTTACTATACTGATGCTTGAAGGAAAGCGTCACGAACTTGGAATCAGCTGAGGTGTAATTGTACTCGGCATCGATTCGATTTTTGGGGTCCAGCTTCCTCGAAACTTTAACCTTTGATGCCTTAGTCTTTCCATCAAAGGACATCTTCAATGACTCGACTCCACTGAGCTTGGCATCGAGCTCATATTTCTCCGTATGGTTCTTAACAGTGCTGGTCTGGAATTTGTCAAAGGAAAAAATTCCGCTGAGTTTCGTCTTACCCTGACGCACAGCCACCTTCATCTGGGCGGTATCCCAGGGCGGATGGTAGACCATGTCGATGGTGTTTCGGCGTCCAAAAGCGGTGAAGCCGCTCTCGAGGCCGACGGCCATGATTTTCTCATCGGTGACGCCGTAAGAGGCGTACAGTGTGCTGGAGTCGTCCAACGAGTAGGCTGCGTCAACGCCGAAGGAGTCCTTCTTGGAGTCGTAGCGGCCTGTGATGGCAACCTGGCCGGGGCCGGTGGTGTGATCCGTATCGACCCTCGCAGCGACCTGTGTTGGGAGAGAGGAGTTAGATTAGGGCTGAGAGGAGATGTGGATGGTGGGGCGGAATTGGGTGGAATGTTCGACGTACCAAGAATTCTGATGACGGTTTCGACGCTCGAAGTGGAAGTAAGCATAGAGCGCGGTTCTGCATGGTGCACCTCTTTCCGCCCCACATGGCTTTCAGTTTCGTGTAGTGAACGCAAATTGGCTTCGGCACTGGCTTTGGCCTGACTTTGGTGCTGACTTTGGCGTTGGCGTTGGCGTTGGCGTTGGCGTTGGCTTTGGCGTTGGCTTTGGTGAATTTTCAAGAGGTAGGAGTGGGGAAGATGAGGGTGTCGAAAAGTGCAAGGCGTGTTTGACACAAAGTTCAAATTCTTGATTGGCTATGCAGACGCGAAGCAATGGCAGGGAACGGTTGTATAAAACGACAGAGCGGACTGGCCGGAAAGACGGCTACGTAATACAGTAGACGGAGATAGCCGCAGAGTCGGTCAGGGATGAGGGAGAACGGGTCTGCTCTGGCGACAATCAACGGAGCGATTCGTTGTGCATCTGTTTTGATGACCATTCGAGCATATTGCACTACTTTCCGAGGGGTACCGAGGGGTACAGTATACTGCTATTTTACCCTTCTGAAGGGTATAAGGTGCGGGTCTGGGTAAGGAGATGTGACAGACCCTGAAGGGCAGATTCTAATCTGCTGCAAACGTTGTGCTGTCTTCATGCTTGTTTGAAACATTATTTAAACTTGTTTGAGACACGCCTGACACGCCTCTGCCGCATTGTCACTGACTGGGGGGGCCTTACAGAAGTTCCATTAGGTATTCAAGGGTAAATTTTAGGAATGCTGCAATTTTTCCCAGAAAATCGCCAAGTCGCATTACTATGAACTTTATGGAAAAATGTGTCTGGATCTGCGAGATCAAGGCGCAAATCGTTGAAAATCTCCCTCCTCCAACAAAATGTCACCAAGTATGAACATCTCAATTTATTAAATCAAAAGTAGTATCCTTGAAAAGTTTAAAACCTTACACGTGTGAAAAAACCCTTTTTTATTATTTTAATTTTAATTTTCCTTCTGAATGATTGCATGCGCCTCCCTGGCAATTCTGTCTGATGGGAGACGGGTGACTCTCCCAGCAGGCTGCTCAGTAGTCTCCCTGGCGGTTCAGCCTACAGCCGCTGCTGGCAGCACCGCAAGGGAGACGCATGCAATGCCTTTATCATACCTCTGAAATGTCCTAGTCTCAGACATGAACTCTGGCGTACAACTCTGACACGTGTACGTACACAATACATACAACTTCTTCAGCAGGCTCTACTACAAAAAAAGTATAAAGACTTAAAAAGAAGTCCTCAGCATACCTAAATATTCGTTTGCCTTCGGTATTTTTGAATCTGCAACTGCACTCAATACCTCGAGAGACGAACCAAAAGAGAAAGACAAATGAAGTTCTGATGAGCTGCTCATCATCCCAATTGAATGCTGTAAAAATAAAACAGAGTTGGAAAGCCTGCCTATCTTCTTGAAAGACTTGGGTTCAGCCACAGGGGACTTCTCTCACGATGAGGACTGGTAAAGAACAAAAGGAGGACAATCCGTTCTCTTACCAGATGATATTGGCTCTATCACAGTCAGTATTCAGTATGCAGTACCAATATCTGCAATCTGACTTGTGAAAGTAGAGCACATACTGCAATAGTCCATCCACTGTCATAAGTATATATGTACTTTGTGAGCTTAGCGATAAACTTGGGTGATTTAGAATTCATTTACAGTTGACTTCTACATCGACATATATAATTTACAAGCAGCGCTACCACTGGATAGAACACAGAAGATATTACTCTATATACTCTATACTCTTTTGAACTGTGTTAGGGAAGTATGTTTCAGAAAGAACGAAGGATGATTTGGATTGAAAGGGTATCTATCGAGGGGTACAGCCCCCCTTTTGGCTTGGGCCAAGAAGCCTAGTATATCCTTATCTCACAAGAATGTACACCGCTGCATATATGCTTAGAACACTTGTCTCTGTTTTGTTGGGTAGATTGTCAACTTGTAGTCCAATATCTGCTGCCCTAAACTCCATCCAAAAGCAACCAAATTCAATGAAATCTAAATTTCCCTTCGGTATCTATCTAGATACATGTACTGTACCACTTGGAAAAGTAAACTACAGTATACCTATTTACTACAGTGTGGCACAGTGCTGCACATCTATCATCAATTTTGAAAAGCACAAGAGAGCTTTAACTAAATTATCTTAATAGTAGCAGCCAACACTGAAATAAAAAATACTGCCGAGTTGCCCTTTTTTAAAGGGGGTTTCAGAGTTGCATGAAACAAAATCGAATCTGCAATTTATGTAGATTCTACAGTACATGGGGCCGAAAAAGATTAGGAACACCGTCAAGGCTGAATTCCTCAGAGAGCCGCTGATCACGAGGCAGACTCCCTTCTAATCAGAACCCGATGGCTAAGCGCTCCAAGGACATGGAAGGGGACGCTTCCTGCCGGGCGGGCTTTGGTCCGGATGTAGCTGGCTACGACGAAGACCTGTACGATGCGCCAGGTGCTCTTCGACACCGAGAAGGCTACGTCACTTCTATAGATCCTTCTGCAGAGGATGGAGGTACGGATGAAGTTGACAAGCTTGAGGCCAAGATACGCAGCAGGAAAAGCCTCTCCATTCACAACATTACAGCTCCGAAGCATTTTCTGGAAGAGGCGGATGCTGCCGCTGCCGCCTTGGACCCACATGACCCCTTTAAACAGTACAAACCAAAGACAATTGCCGAGCAAGAGAATTCGTATCAGGCGAAGAGAAGAGAGAGAATCATTGCAGCTGGCGGAGGTGTTAAGTCATACGAGGAGCTTATGCGCGAAAGATTATCCGAGCGAGAGAACGTATTGCCATCCGAGCCGACGCCAAATAGCACAGAGAATGCTGAACCAGAAAATGCTCCTGCGAATGCACTATCACAACAGCCAGATTCCACAGGTACGACCATTTCAGGTTTTAGTAATCGCCAGAAGCGAAAAAGGCGATGGGATGTTGCTGCGGAGAGCGAAGTGACTTCTTCTAAGACGCCTTCGTTGATATCATCTGGAATGGAGGGAGCTGTTCCTGTTGCTGACTCTGAACCACCTCTTATGAAGCCTGTTGTCACAAGACCACCGGTTCCTTTGTTTGAAGAGCCACCTCCAAAAGTATCCCGATGGGACGTTCCCCTCCCTACCGCGCAGCAACATACACCTAAGTCCAGATGGGATGCTCCACCGCCGGCAATGTCTGCTTCTGAGATTTCATCTGGTTTATCAGGGACAAAGCAGTCAAGATGGGACAAGACTCCTGTAGTAAATTTTGGTACAGGAATGGTGACCATGACTCCCCTACTCGGCTCTGGCGGAGGAATTCTGAACACGCCCATGCTGGGCAATGGGGCTGTGGCTCCTGAACTGATACATGCTTCGCGTTGGCAGGCTGACATCGAAATTCGAAACCGACCGATGACTGACGAAGAGCTCGACGTCATTTTACCATCAGAAGGATTTGCTATTCTTGAACCACCGAAATCGTATAAACCTGTCCAGACACCCGCGAGGAAACTTCTTGCAACCCCAATGGGCTCTCAGACGCCCTACTACGAAATACCAGGTGAAGGTGGCATGTCTAAGGAATCTCTTGGTATTCCCGTCGAGATGCCCGAATCTCTCAAGGGGCTTGACATGAAACCAGAAGACTATACTAATTTCGCTAAGATTCTGGATGGTGATGCCAAAGATGAGGATGCCTCAGAAGAGGAGAAGACAGAAAAGCGAATCATGCGGCTGCTCTTGAAAATTAAGAATGGGGCTCCTTCAGTGAGGAAGGTTGCAATGCGCCAAATATCGGAAAAGGCACGGGAGTTTGGGGCTGGTCGACTCTTCAACCAGATTCTGCCGTTGTTAATGTCCCCAACTCTTGAACATCAGGAAAGGCATTTATATGTGAAGGTCATTGATAGGATTCTCTTCAAGTTAGATGACCTTGTGCGACCGCATGTTCACAAGATCCTGGTTGTGATAGAACCTATGTTAATTGATGACGACTACTATGCGCGGGTTGAAGGCCGAGAGATTATATCTAACTTGGCCAAGGCTGCGGGATTGCCGACAATGATTGCGACGATGCGCCCAGATATTGACCATGAGGACGAGTTTGTTCGCAATACAACGGCAAGGGCCTTTGCCGTCGTTGCATCAGCGCTTGGCATTCCATCCATGCTCATGTTTCTCAGGGCTGTATGTAGAAGCAAAAAGTCTTGGGAAGCTCGACATACTGGAACAAAAATTGTTCAACAAATCGCCATCCTGATGGGTGTTGCTGTTTTGCCACATTTGCGGGAGCTTGTTGAGATTGTTCAGCCGGGATTGGTCGATGAGCAAGGGAAGGTGAGGTTGATAACGGCGTTCGCGTTGGCTGCTCTAGCTGAAGCATCTGCGCCTTATGGTATTGAGTCCTTTGATTCCGTTCTCAGGCCATTATGGAAGGGGATTCGGTTGCATAAAGGGAAGACGCTGGCTGCATTTCTAAAGGCTATAGGATTCATCATTCCGTTGATGGATGCCGAATATGCCAACTACTATGCTCGGGAAGTGAATGCAATTTTGATCAGGGAGTTCAAATCTCCTGACGAAGAGATGAAGACAATTGTTCTGAAAGTGGTTATGCAGTGTGTGTCCTGCTCTGGAGTTGAGCCGAAATATGTGAGGGAAGAGGTTGCACCGGAATATTTCCGCTGTTTCTGGATACGTCGAATGGCGCTGGACAAGCGGAATTTCAGGGCAGTCGTTGAAACGACATTGCAGATAGCGATCAAGATTGGGGGTGCAAATGTTATTTCTCAGGTAGTGAATGACCTGAAGGATGAGTCGGATCCATATCGCAGGATGGTTGTCGAAACAATTGAGAAAGTAGCAGAAAAACTTGGATTGTCCGATGTCGACAGTAATCTGGAAGCTCGCCTCATTGATGGTCTGCTCTTTGCTTTCCAAGAGCCTGGGGCTAGCAATGAATCTGGATGCGTCTTGCGGGCATTGTCTGTGGTCGTCGAGAAGCTGGATAAGCGTGCAAAACCATATCTCGAGCAGATTGTTGGTATTGTTAAGTGGCGTCTAAACAACAGGAGTGCAAAGGTAAGAGAGCATGCTGCTGATCTGATTTCAAAGATCGCTGCTGTGATGAAGACATGTGATGTGGAGACGCTCATGGGGCATATGGGTACTGTTTTATTTGAATACCTTGGTGAAGAGTTTCCGGATGTTTTGGGCTCTATCTTGCGAGCAATGAAGTCTATTGTTGAAGAGATTGGTATTGACCAAATGCAACCGCCGATCAATGAACTTCTTCCTCGGCTGACACCAATTCTGAAGAATAGGCATGAGAAGGTGCAAGAAAACTGTATTATATTGGTTGGGGGTATTGCTAGCAAAGGTGCTCATTTTGTATCTGCGAAGGAATGGATGCGAATATGCTTCGAGCTGCTTGAACTGCTAAAAGCTCCAAGGAAAGCAATTCGAAAGTCAGCTGTGGCTACATTTGGATATATTGCGAAGGCTATCGGCCCAAGCAACGTGCTTGTCACCCTTCTAAACAATTTGAAGGTTCAGGAACGTACACAGAGAGTGTGCACAACTGTTGCGATCGCAATTGTGGCGGAGACATGCCAGCCATACACAGTTCTACCGTCTCTGATGAACGAGTATCGGATTCCAGAACTGCATGTCCAGAATGGAATCTTGAAATCTTTGTCATTTCTGTTTGAGTACATTGGTGACATGTCTGGGGATTACATCTATGCTCTTACAGAAATTCTGGAGGACGCTTTGATCGATCGAGACCTCGTGCATCGCCAAACGGCCTGCTCTGCTGTCGGTCATTTGGCTCTAGGGGTAAGAGGGATGGGTTTAGAGGATGCATTGATCCATCTTCTCAACCATGTCTGGCCAAATATATTTGAGACAAGCCCCCATGTTATCAATGCCGTCATGTCAGCCATTCAGGGCTGCACTGTTGCGTTGGGCCCTGGTCCTCTACTCATGTATATATTGCAAGGCTTGTTTCACCCTGCTAAAAAGGTACGCGATGTGTATTGGAGAATTTACAACAGCATTTACCTCTATGCACAAGATGGCCTTGTGCCGTCATACCCCAGCTTGACAACTGTAGATCTTGAAGGTCAAGACGGGGAGCCACTGATGGAAGACCCGTATGAACGCCATGAGTTGTTTTTGATGGTGTAGAAGCATATCTGATGTGTTGAGACATAAACATAACTTGTCATGGTTTTATGTGAAATAACTCCATCTTCTGCCGGAAGCATGCTCAAGGCTATTCAAAGAACAAGTCAGGAATCAACAATTGTCTCATTACTGTCAAGGGTGCAACGAATTCAATACCATGACTAATACAAAAATGATCCTTACCAAGCATATACAAGGTTGAAGACTAGGATGCGAAATCGCGAGGATTGACATTCAGCAGCGCCTCTTCGATGCTGTCCAGGGAACACGAATATTTTAATTTGATGAGAGCAGTGCGCTCATCCTCAAAAACTTTGTCGGGAGATATGTTGAGGGCGATCTGAGTTGCAACGCTGGGCACGAACATGTCGTCTTCATCAGTACTGGTAATCAGCGAGAGCAACCCTGCATTACCAAATAAGTTCAGGATGTACCAGCTAAGAGAGCTGACGTAGCTGACATCTAAGTTCTGTCCGGCCATTTCAATGCCGCTCTGTAACATGCTACGAAAGCGAGGTGTGAGCGTAAACGGCAGTCTACAAACAGCGACGCCAGCGAACAGATATC
>JAUBNZ010000179.1:11967-22098 GCA_032355485.1 Bonnemaisonia californica
GATATCTCGCCCAAGTCCCAAGCAGCATGTGCGGAAGAAGACTGGAGACAAGAGTCATAACCTGATTGGAAAGACTTTCAGGGTTCATCATGGCAGACATCGAGGAGCGTTCCTTCGGAGGCAGGAGTAGTGCACCTTCTTCGTTGTCAGCCAAGTAGGCACGGCGAATTTCGAACTGGTCAACGGCAATTACTGCATTATTCTTGCGCAGGGTTCTAGAGCGCTTCAAGCGGTTCGCGTCACGGTTCTTGATGATATCCGTGGCAGGTTCGCGAATGGTTAACGTAGTGATGTTGCGACGCAGTAGCCCCATCAATAGCGTTGCCAGGAATATCGGGAGTAGGACCCACACCTGGAGGGATCGGTCGAGAGGGATGTCCAGTGTTGTCGGGACACTTACTGATACAGACTCCATTGTTCTTTTTGTTTCAACTCGTAGGAAACTATGTATGAACGCGTCGAGGGTGCGGATGCTTCCGTAAGATCATGGGAAAAGATACATACACAGCTTTGGGTCGAATCCAGAGAACAGAATTTGTTGTGTGCTTAAAAGCCCCGCCCCAAAGCCTTGCGCGGTATCTTTCTACTCTTCGGTAGTTGCCACAAACGCCAGTTGATGAAGTGAGAGGCGTCTTAGCGGCCTGCTGCAACTTAAACGTAAGGACGGAAACACTTGCTCGGACCAAACGATTAATGCGTAAATTGGGCCAATAAAATATCTATATTTTACGATTTCCCGCACGTCGTCCATCCGTAACCAGATCCGATATCTGGCACTCTCTTGTTGCACGTTGACGGGATCTGCCACCACTTCTTCCCCTGCTTCGTTAAAAAAGTCCACCGCCAAGCAGAGACCAGGCAGGATAGATTGTCATCAGACATCGAGGAACTCTGCAGTTCCCAGAACTTCTCCTTGAAGACTGTGCGTGAATAGTCAATTGAACGATCTGCGGTGGCTTCATACTAACCTGGCCTACGATGAATCGCGCCTTCTTAGGCCGGGTACCTCGTCTCCTAGCAAGTGCAGGTAGAAGGAGCTCTAGTCCTCGTCACCTAGCACCAAACCTCGCCCGCACGTTTGCGTCCGCCCCTACCGACTCATCGGAGAACGCGGCACACCCTGCCTCTTCATCTTCTTCACCGCCGAACCCTTTAGAAGCTAACTCCGCGACACCCCTTACCACAGAAAAGTTGCAATCAGCGGACACTACGATTGGAACAACACCGGATCTTATCACTACAACAGCAGAAGCTGCCGCAGTCGAAGTAGCAGCGGTCGAAGCGTCTGCAGTCGACGCCGCGGTAGAACCCGTACAGATTGCCGCGGAGGTCGTATCAGCATCGACAAGTTCATGGTCGGACACTTTGTTGCAACCAGCAATGACACTGCTGACCGTCGTACATGATACAACCGGGCTGCCGTGGTGGTTAGCGATCGGCGTTTCCACGCTTGCAATTCGGTCACTACTGCTGCCCGTTACACTGATGACCATGAAGAACTCGTCGCGCATGCAAGCACTACAGGGAGAGCTGGCTGAACAGCGAGAGGCCGTCATGGAGACCGTGCGATCCGGCAACAGGGTGGCCGCACAGCAGAAGCAAGCTGAAATGCAGCAGTTCATGAAAAAGGCGGGTGTGACTCCACTCAAGATGCTTGCTGGACCTCTTGTGCAATTCCCTGTGTTCATATCCTTCTTCGTGGGCATCCGACGGCTTTCACAGACTAATCCGGATTTTGTTACAGGTGGTTCTGCGTGGTTTACCGATCTGTCTGTTATGGATCCGACATATATATTGCCAATTGTATCTGGTGCGTCACTGATGGCCATGACGGAGCTTGGTGGTGACACTGGTAACACTAAGATGACACCGCAAATGAAGATGGTGATGCGTACGGTCGCAGTGCTGTCTGTACCTATGACATACTGGTTCCCTTCTGCAGTGTTCTGCTACTGGCTTCCGAACAATTGCTTCTCAGTTCTGTTGGGTGTTGCTATGCGGCAGCCAGCGACGAAGCAAGCGCTTGGGTTGAATGTTGACATTGCGTCAATACCTGGAACAAGGGCTGCGAGGCAGCTTGCGGCAAAGATGGCAGCGGGTAGCGTTGGCACGAATGAAGCCGTAGATACAACTGCCGCCATTGCCAGCTACGCGCGAACAGAGTCGCCAACAATTGTGAAGCCCGTTTTGTTGAAACATAAGCCGCGGCGGAAGAAGAACATTGCGAGTGCTACGCGGTGATCTAGATTTTACAAGGTGTCGCGAGAATTTTGTTTGTAGTCGCTACATGTACTCGCCTACCTTCACAGTACTGCCCGGTCGATATCACTGTAGTGTAACATAGTATAAACAGTACCACGTAATCAGCCGGATCAGAATGACGGCGTGTGAATACGTCACTGTACATTCAGCCCTTCTACGTCTCCATCAGCAATACTTTCGCCGTCCTCAAGGTTTTCGGCATCCTCCATTTCCGCATACCAATCGTCTGCACCGCCTTCCTCGTCCAGGTAGAGCAGCCCGGCCATGAAGAGCTCTTTGAGCACCGCCCTCAAAGACGGCTCACCACGTACGAGCTCTGCTACATCTGGAGCTGGGATGCAGCGCATAGCACAAACCGCTCTCGCTGCAGCAACATCCCGAACTGGAAACTCTCGGCCATCAACATACATCAAAACACCATCGCTGGTCTTTCGGTACGTAAAGACGGCGCCCTCCATCTGGCGCACAAGCGTGCGGCTTGTATCGTCATCATCATGTACCTCCCCCGTTTCCAAACCAGACGCATCCGCCAGCAGCTCCTCCAGCATATCATCCACATCACCTTCAGTAACGCCCTCGACCGGCACCGCCTCCAGCCCTGGTCTTGTAGAAAGCTGCTTTGCATACCAATGGCCAAATTGTGCGCGCAACTCCGCGGAGTCTTTCATGGCGTTGAGCGCAACATCAAACGCATTATCGATGACGCGTTCGTCAATGAGCCCTGGGTCCTCTACGGCTTTCAGCACGGTGCGCACATCATCGTTCATGAAAGAGTGATGCAGCCCGTGTAGCTCAATAAACTGTTCGTTCCAGCCTGACAGCACATCGGCCACCGAGGGGGCGCGACAGCCCACGCTATAGGTTATACAGTGCTTGTCGAGGGAGATGCCGTGATGTGGGATGCGCGGCGGCACGTAGAGAACATCGCCTGGCTCGAGAGTCCACTCCTCGTCGTGCGGAAAGGATCCTTGAAGCACGCGTACATCAAGGCCGGGGACTAGACGCTCGTCGGACGCAAGGATGGGCGTGTAGGCTGTACGCCAAAGGCGTCGACCGGCAGCCTGCACAAGGAAGACATCATAGTTGTCCACGTGCGGGCCGACTCCGCCGTGCGGGGGTGCATACGAGGCCATGATGTCGGCGCGGCGGTAGGAGGGGATGAAGGGGAAGAAAGGGAGGAGCTGGTCCGCGACAGCGGGGACATGTACATCGAGGTCGGAGAGGAGAAGCGTCCAGGCTGAATGTGGTAGGTTGTCGAAAAGTTGTGCGGAAAAGGGACCGAGCTTGAGAGTGTATTCAGTCTCGTTGAGGATAGTGTTGTCGCCTCGAATGAGGCGAGATGATGGGCCGGACGGATGGGTTGATAATTCAATGAGATCAGTCGGGGTAAGGGAAGGTAGGGCATCGGGTGGTATGAGAGAGCGGAAGAGAATTGGCTTCCGGCCCCAGTGCTCCGTCAGGAAGGTGCGAAGTGCGTCGGGGTTGGATAGGGGCGGGGCGGCGGCTGGGATTTTCACAACTTGATGTAAGCAGCAAGGATGTCGCGGACGACGTGGGATAGTGGCTCGATGGGTGGAGTGCGGTTTAAGAGGAGCGGGCAGGGCGAATAGGAGCGGCATAATTTGCATTGTCATGTTGGTTGCGATGATGGCGAAAGGTTAAGATGCCCGTTTCGTGTTGCTTTGCAGAGGAGCTGGGCATGGGCAGCTCGAGAGAAAGGTTGGTTGGTCGGTTGGTTGGTCGGTTGGTCGTTGACGGCAAATGGTAAAGGAATGTTGCGCCAGATTGCGAGGCCCGGGGATGCCGAAGGGTAGACGTTGCACTTCAGGGCGATGCAATGCGTCAGAATCTTTCTACAGATACCGGAGGGTATTACCCTTCAAGGTACCCCTCCTCCCAACATGGGAGATGTTTTTCACTCTCCCGTACAGTAGTACACGTGTAGTACACGTGTTAAAAAAACCATGATGCCTTATTTCGTAATTTTACGGTTATATTCTATATTTCGCTTAAAAAAGGGGTGGATTTCAGAGCGACATACTTTACAGTAGGAAGGCAGTGCTGGTCTGAAAGGAAAGACGGGTGGTTCATCGGCATATGAAGAGTAAAAATAGGGCCAATCCATATTTCGTATATTTCGTAGTAAAATGACGCCAAGAGCATTGCCTTGCTTTCGCTTCACATCACTTCTACCACTGTCACATCATACTTTACTCTTGCCTTTTATCAGTAGAAAAGTATATGCAGAATACAGCTCTACGATTGTTAGACCCGTTGTTTGCTCTCCTCCCTCAGAGCCCAAGGAATATAGTAAACAATTGGCATGTTACTACATTATTTCGGTTGCCATTCGCCCTCCGGACCAACCATAGCACATGCATTTTCTTTGCATTGCTCTTTTTCACAACTCACACCCGCAACCCCCCGCACTCCATCCCTCACCTCCAGGATCAACTTATCTCTCCTCTGATACTTCTGTTCCCCCCCCCGCCATCAAACCGCGCCCCACTCGGAGAACCGTGCCCCACTCGGAGAACCGTGCCCAACTCTCCACCGCACCACTCCACCTCCACCATGACTCGCCGCCATTGCGCGACGGGCTTCGTCATAGCCCCTTTCCGTCAGCCTGTGCAACTGGACCCACACTTTGCCGACACAACATGGGCCACTCTCAAGCACGCAATTATCGAGATAAATAACCGTAACACTAGCCATCTCTCTTTCGAACAGCTCTACCGCTACTCATACAACATGGTACTGCACCGCCATGGCGACTTTCTCTACAACGGTCTCACCGAACTGCTCACAGAGCATCTCAACTCTGTCGCAGACACCATTACTGCCGCGGAAAGTCCCGTCTTTCTCGCCCATATCCAGACACAATGGGGTTGGTTCGAGCTTTCCTTAGGCCACGTACGTGACATTCTCATGTACATGGACCGCCATTATGTCAGAAACAGGCAGAAGAAAACTGTACATGAGCTTGGTCTCTCTCTCTTCCGTGACGTCGTCATTCGTCACACCTCCATACTCCCCCGCTTGTCAGAAGCTCTCCTCTCTGCCATAGACAGAGAACGCAACGGGGAGGAAATCGACACCCATCTAATCCGCTCCATAACTCGTATGCTGGCCCAGCTTGGAACCGGCCACAACGGACTATCTGTGTACGAGAACGTTTTTGAGCAAACCTTCCTCGCCCGCACCCGCCAATTTTATGCACGTGAGGCTCTCCTTTATCTTTCCGAAACCACCTGTTCCGACTACCTGCGCAAGACCAGCGCCCGCATTAACGAGGAGCGACTGCGCGTCAAATCCTACCTCGAGCCACGTACGGAGCAGAAAGTCCGTGCTGTTGCAGAGCTTGAACTCATTTCGCGCTACTTGAACAAGCTCGTTAACATGGACAACTCAGGCCTTATATGGATGCTGCGAAATGACAAATTAGACGAACTGCGCCTCATGTACACCCTTTTCCGCTATATCGACAATGGCGAGGAAACTCTGCGGCAAAATCTTAAGAAGGAAGTGTTAGAGTGTGGAATGTCTCTTGTCAACGACACGGAAAATATGCGTGACCCTGTCACTCTGGTCAATTCCATTCTTTCCTTGAAAGACAAATACGACCGTATCATCTCTGCCGCTTTCACAGTGCCAATCCCGTCAGCATCATCCGCCCGAGATTCTGCAGCGTTCACCTCTACGGATATGGCAGGCTCTACATCCGCTCCAGCTCCCAGCTCTGCCACCCCATATACTCATTTTCCGCCCCAAAGCAATGTCGGCGCCCCAGGGGGTTCTTCTACGTTGTCGGGAGCGTACGCGGGTTCGTCCTCTGCGGCTGATGCCATTGCTGGGACGGATGGTGCTCCTGGGGGTACTGTGGTTGCCAAGGGTAGTGTAGTGCCAGATCGTAGGTTCCTCTCTGTGGTTAATGAGGCCTTCGAGAGATTTATTAACAGCTTCAACGGAGCGGCAGAATACATTTCTCTGTATGTTGACAAATTGCTGAGGAAGGATCTGAAGAGCAGCAGTGATGACGAAATAGAGAGCAAGCTTGATGCTGTCATGACTCTCTTCCGTTATCTACATGAGAAGGATGTCTTTGAAAGATATTACAAGCTTCATCTCACGAAGCGTCTGTTGCATTCACGAACAGCATCTTCTGACGCGGAGCGCAGTTTCATTACCAAGATGAAGACTGAATGCGGTTATTTGTACACCTCCAAAATGGAAAATATGTTCAAAGATATGAAGATCAGCGCAGAAACAACAGGTGCTTTCAAGGAAATGATTGCACGAGAGTCAACAGACATGATGGGTATTGATATCAGTGTCTCTGTTCTCACCACGATGAGCTGGCCGATCACATTTACGGAAAAGGTGAACCTCCCCATCGGGATTGTGCATTGCACAAATCAGTTCCAGGGCTTCTACGACAAGAAGCATGAAGGAAGGCGCCTGACATGGCTGGCGTCTCTGGGCTCTGCTGAACTCAGAGCGAGGTTTGGTAATGGTACTAGAGTGGTCGATTTATTTTCAGTTTCAGCATATTCTCTGTGCATTCTCATGTTGTTCAACATTGCAGACACACTGTCGTATAATGAGATAGCTGCTGCCAGTGGAATTCCCGAGAAGGAGTTGATTCGCCATCTACAGAGTCTCTCCCTCGCCAAGTACAGAGTGCTAAGAAAAGAACCACGCAACAAGGAGGTGAAGCCCGATGACAAATTTTCCTTCAATAACGACTTTGTTTGTCGAAATCGTCGCATCAAGATGCAAGTCATTACTGCTCAGAAGGAGAATGAGAGCGAGCGGAACCAGACGAAGGGTCGTATTGACGATGACAGACGGCCAGTTATTGACACCGCAATTGTACGTATTATGAAGCACAGAAAAGTTCTGGAATATAACAAGCTTATTGTAGAAGTTACCACGCAGCTTGCATCGAGGTTTGAACCAAATCCACAGGACATCAAGAAAAGGATTGAAAGCCTTGTGGACAGGGAATACCTAGAACGCAGCAAGGAACAGCGCCAAAAATACATGTACAAGGCATGATGCATCGAAATGCTTGTCTAGTAACTCACCCAACCTCGAGACATGTAGAAATGTCTGCTTAACTGTACAGTAAAGAGCCCTTACTGCTTTCTCGCTACGCTGCGATATGGCATCTGAGATAGGTGTCTTCCCGTTTTCATTTGTACATGCTAAACACCATACAGCTATCGTAAATCGATAAAGTATGCGATTAGGCTAGACATCATCGAACCATTTGTCAAAATCATCTCTACCCTCCTCATCGCCTGGGAGTAATGGAGCAGGTACAGTGGCAACTTCGTCCTGTATGTTACGTGTCTTTTCGGGCGCTATTATATTCCTTCCATCTGCCACTTTCATTTTAACGCTAGGCTGAAAGCCCTCCGCTGCCTCACTGTCATCCCCCTCCGAATCATCCAGGCCCAAATCCCCTAAAGCTTTCAAAACATTCTGCGAAGTACAGCCACTCGAATCCTTTTCACCAAGGAGAAGGTCCTCGAAGGGCTCCAGATGGATGTCCATAATACCTTCATCAGCAAAGCCAAGAATCTCTTGTGGGAACTCTCCAAGTCTCACCCAGAGCGGTACATCCCCCAAAACCGTCTCCAGAAACCCAAAATCCACTATAAGCTCCTGTATAACATCGGCAACATCCCCAAGCACGTCCAGATTATTGTGGCCGGCAGCAAAGCTATCAGCGGCAGCGACTTCGAAGTCGACACCTGCATCGTAATCCTCTTCAGCAGACAGAGCCTCGCGCTCTTTGTCATATCTATCAGTATTCGTGCCCAGATCTTTCACAGGGCGCTGCGGTTGCCGTCTCCCGGAGACCGGAGCAGAAGGAGTGCCGCGACGGTGCTGGACTGTTACGTTTGTTGCCGTTGCACGACCACGGCCGTGGGTTCTGCCGCGGCCACGGCCGCGACCGCGTGTTGAGCGACGGCGCGGATCGGCATAGTCGTCAACCATTTGATGCGAGTGCTGGCTAAGGCCATGGGACTTCGCTCTTTATCAACCAGGTAAAATGAAATAGATTGAAATATCTGAATCGGCAGAGCATACATTTCAGGAATTACGTCTGAAAAAAATCTGCAATTGCCTGGTGAGAAATTGAGTATGACCGTTGCAGCATTCTGTATCAAAATTTCAATTGCGAGTTTTTTAAAATGACATTACGCTAAGAACTTCGTGAGTATAGTTGTGAGTACTACACAGAGCCCTTCGGTAGTCTCAGTCTTACTGATTGTCGACAATCCAGTACACCACGATGAGCAACGGTAGGCAGCGCGATTACACACAGAAAGCAATTGCAGTACGAGCAAACAACCTTCGCATTGCCTTGTGCTCCCTCGCCAAGCGACGTCACCTCCACCCTACATCCCTTTTCTCATCCTCGACATCCATATGCTTTATCGCGTCTAAGCTTCAAGCAGAACAAACCGAACTTACCCGCAGTATCGCAAGGAGCCAACGCATTAGTGCTTCGCAATTTAACTTCAACTTCAATTCGTGCAGTGATTCAGGTTGCGTTTATATACTTCCGATTTAAGAGAGATGATGTTTTAAGAATGATGCATGCAATGTCGTGGCCGACAGAGAAGACATGCACCACTCGTAATCGATATTTAGTCTCTCCAATCTTATCGACGTGCATTGTTCTCCGTAGACTCTGTGCGCCATCCAGATGGAGAGACATGGAGCTGTTCTTTGGAAATCACGTCTCTCACCTTTTCGAAGCGTTTTGGGAATCTATAGAACACCTAATGGAAGCAAGAAGTGCTTTGATAACTGGAGAAATTAGCAGCGAGTACATAAGGGATCAAGCGGCAAGATTCGCAGAAGCGAGTAGAGACAAGGGCAGTGGATTGGACAACTGTATTGGTTTTATTGACGGAACCGTCATTGCAATCGCTCGTCCAAGTGGTTATGACAGTTAACTGGATGCCTACAATGGACATAAAAGAAAGCATGCGTTGAAGTATCAAGCTGTCAATAGTCCTGACGGTATGATACTTCACGCGTATGGTCCTACGGAAGAACGTCGCCATGACTGGACGCTATACGTGAGAAGTGGACTGGATGAGCAGCTCCCTTCGATGCTAAATATAGAGGGAAAGCGTTACTGTCTCTATGTTGACTCTGGATACAGTAGGAGATGGTACATGGAGGTTCCGTATCAAGGCAGTGACTTGTGTGTGGAGAAGAGAGCATTTAATAAGGCGATGTCGGCGTCACGGATTACAGTTGAATGGATATTGAAGGAGGTCAAGATGTACTTTTCCACACTTGACTACAAACGCAAGATGAAGGTTTTACAATCTCCTGTGTGTTCCCTTTACATGGCTGGTATTCTACTGTCAAACATGAGGAATTGTATTTATCCTAATCAGATCTCTCGATACATCAAGTGAACTCCGCCGACCCTAGAAGACTACCTCGAACATAAGGGGTAATTATCAATATCGATCCTCGTCCGTCCGCGCTCCGCGCGGGCGGACGATGAGAGAGGACCAAGACCGCGGACTTGGTCCGCAGCCCCGCAGGGAGCCCCGCGCGAGCGGATGCTCGACAGGATAAGGGAACAGACGCGATTTTCTTTAGTAAACATGAAGGTATATCGGGCGCAGATCCCTTTCGTTTATTTCCTGGGGAGTGCCTCTATCAGGAGCTTGTATTTCTCGAGTTCTAGCTCTTGCACCTTTTCGCGTTCCTCGCGGCGCTCCTCGCGCTCACGCTCGCGCTCAGCTCTATCCGCATCGTTACGCTCGCGTTCAAACTGCAAACGTTCACGATCAAGCGCAATTCTCGCAAGGTCTGCATCGCGCAGGTTCA
>JAUBNZ010000180.1:0-22097 GCA_032355485.1 Bonnemaisonia californica
AGGGGCGGCCGGCTCAACACCAATTCAAAGGGTGTTGTTCCGGTCGACCTGTGGACATGGGTGTTGTATGCGTATGCGTTAGCATACGCGTACACATCCCAATCATTCTGGTGCTCACCCACATAATGGCGGAGCATGTTGAGAATTGTTCTATTGAAACGCTCTACCTGCCCGTTAGTCTGTGGGTGATACGCTGTAGTGAACAGGTTCTTAGTGCCGAGTTCCAAGCAGATTTCTGGGAACAGCTTAGCATTGAACTGTGGGCCGTTGTCGGACAGCAGCGTCTTGCGCGGCCCGTACTAGTATACCGCAATGGGTACACAAGGGGACCGCCACGTGTTACGCTGTGATAGTATGCATGGGAATTGCCTGGGTTAACTTGGTAAACTTTGAAGCGATGACGAGAAGGTCCACAATGTGGGCTGCACATTACCACAGTATATAAATACAGTAACATACTTTTTACTTTTACACTAATTTTCTTTACTTTTCGTGTACTGTAGAGATCTCTACTGCTGTTAAGTATGCGGACGTAAGAGGAAGTATGCATATCATAACGCTCGTAAAGTTCTACAGTATACTGCTACTGTACCGTGCAGTGGGGCAAATAAACATAGCCCATGGGGCCAAAATCAGATGATGAACCCAGCAGAGCCATTAGGTTAACAGGCTCAACCGTATGAGAACGTCCATATATGAAGAGCTGAGAACATTGCAGCAGGCAGATTTTGAAAACCTCCCACGGTTCTGGCGCAATCTATAGAAACTGTAATAAAGGGGACAAATAAAGTATAGCCCATTCCGCACAAAGGACCGTGAAACTCCGGAACTGGACCGAGATTTTCGCCCAGATCTCTTTCCAGTGCAATAATGCATTGAGGCGAACCTGCTAGTACCATTTGATAGGCGTGTAATGGCCGGTTGATCTCATCAAACGGCCTCGCGGTGGAAGGGTCTGAAATGAGGAAAGCGGGTTCAGTTTTGGGCTGAATGAGTCCAGTCAGTCGAAGAGAAGGATAGGCACAGGTTAGGGTATATCCATAACTATTTGTATGGGCAGTGTAGAAGCAGTTGAGGACGGTTTGCTCCCCTTCAGTCCTCTTTAATGCCCTCCGCTTTTAATGAATGGCAGCTGTATCCTGCCTTATTACCAAATTGTGTCTTAGTTTCTGCTATACAGTAGAAACTGTACTAAACTCATCCCCGTTGTCTTCCACTACTCTACTTCCACTCGTTCTTAGAATACAGTATGCGAATTTCGCATAAATACATTGTGTACAGTAGAAATAGCAGCGCTCTTCGAGTCACCGTGAAGAAACCGGATATCGATAGAAGCGTCTTCGGAAGCTGTTTAAATATCTGAAGACATTATGTGAGGAGGTCAAACGGATCGGCCGGTATGCTACAAAAAGCATGTGAAATTCCGATAAATACGCGAAAATCTATATGGTACAGTTCATTCTAGCCGTAACAAGAGATAATTAAACAACTGTTTAGTGCACCTCCTGGTGCAGCGATGATTGGTATAGTTCCTTCCGTTGCCCTACATTGAATTAGTTCATCTTAATCTCATTATTTGCCGTAAAATCATGACTCGCGGCAAATCGTCAACTAAACATTAGAAGGGTAGTACTTAGGGATGTAGCACAGTTCTGCAGTATTAAAAGTGAGATACAGAGGTCTCCGGATGGTTTTCTAAATGTTTTTGCGCAATCGAAACCATACAGATGCTTTAAAAGTACAAAAAAATGACTGCCAAGATGTCGGCGATACAGCATATAAAGCATATGTAGTACACTTCTAAGAGCTAATCTAGTCCAAAGGAGCAAGAAACACGTCTATCTGTACCCTCCACTCCATGGAGCGTCCAGTAGAAAATAAAATATGTACCTTTCTTTAAGTAAAAGATGGAGATGGCGGGTCCAATGATGCTCGAAAAACATAAAATGCTCTTTTGAATTGGGCCGAAGAGTAGGGCACTAAAAAGGGCGCCGTTCTGGACTCATTTTGTGTTTTCTGAAAGGGAAAAACATCTTCTCGTTGGAGTACACAACATGAGTCCTGTATCATACAAATAGTAACGGCACGGATGCTGTGGAAAAAATAGTAACTGGGTTACAAAAATGTGAAAAATAGTAGCCAAAACTAATAGAGATGCTCTTATTAGACCCTTCTGCGTGTGCTGTGGTCAACAGATGAGCACTTTGCAAAGGAAGCGACTCGGTTGTCGGTTGTTTTCCTGCAAAACTTATGAGCAACTCCAGTAGATAAATGGATAAACTAACGCAGCCAGGTTACACCTCGGAGTTGGCGGGGAGAAATCGGGGGAAAGTGTTGCGGTTTCGGTGTGGGAAGAGACATGGCGCGGGAGTACCGTCGTAGATACCCTTCGAAGGGTATATACAGCCTTTAGTGTACTGTATCCTCACTACAATCCTTCCCCCAATCCCCTAGTAACCGTATCAATCGGATTATCCCCTATTAACCCTATCATAACTTCCCATCAAAACGAAGCAGATTTGGTGTATAAAGAAGTGAAAAGCCACAATTACCTTGTGTATGGGTGGACACAATTCGCCTATCTTCAAGATGAAGGTGCCCTTCTAAAGGGTATGTACCCCTCGGTAAGATACTACCTTCTCAAACGAATTGAAGGACATCAATGCAGAACGAATGAAACCGAACAGCAGTGCTTTCAAGGCCCCTAACGGATCAGGAGTGGTGGTCCAGAAAGTTCATCGGATAGCGTTGATAATCTAAAATAAAACAAGCGTTTCAATTGATGTCCATGGGGTAACACACCCGGGTACGAAAGTGGCCTATATTTTGTAGAGGGGGTATCTCCCATCTCTGCATATTTCCCGATACATACACATTGGCGGTGATCATACTCGCATCTTGGTGAGAATAGAGAGGCGCAACGGATATGGCGGTTGTTGGATATGGAAGGCGATGTCGTATGCGGACGAAGTTAGATTGACGTAATTTGTAATTTTTATTACTCGAGCGCATTTTGAGATACATAAACTTGTATTGAAATTGTGGTGCTGGGTAGGATTCTAATTATGTAAAAGGAAACTCTGGCATGTTACGTCAGCGGGACTGGGCATTCTTCTGAAGACCATTCCGGATGCGAAGGGTACAGCGGCATTTTTTGAGTTTTATCGGGGCGATACCTTAATTCACATGTGATGATCGAATTTATTGCACACAGATGTACGAATGAATAGGGTTTAAGGGTTTGCATGTATGGTGGAAAACATGGCGGCATAGTGGCTGGGATACCACATACCTCCTGATGATGGGAAGAGAGAGCATGTTTCGAGATAACCTAACTGTTACTCTACTGTCGGGCGGTGTAGGCTCCAACCTGTTTGCAGGCGCTGCAGAGCTGCAGGAGGCTCCAGGGCTCTTCACGTTGGAGCACCACAGGCTGTGGCTGTGGACCACAGCACGGGGGTCGAGCACGAACAGGATGCGAATGCTGACATTGAAAGTAGTTGTTTGATTGTCTGACAGCTCAGAAAAGACAGAAAATAAGGGATTTTACTGGGCCATGAATTGGCTATCAGTTCTGAGTAAGAACTTCTGACAGTGATGCTGTTCTTGCGGTGGCTGGCATCTGGGAACACCACACGTGTCCATAAATGTAGCCTGCAAAATTGTGGGGATACGTTGCAAGAAGTGGTTGGCTGTTCAGTGTTCAAAAAAGTGCACCCGCTGCCTCTCCAATCCCTCTCTCATACCAATCGTAAACTACTATATTCCTGTTCGACAGTGGTCGTCCGTCAGGTTTTCTTCAATTTATCTTCATCTACTGTATATCTCGTCCTGACGTCCCCAGCGCATGTTCGAATTACCCGATTGCAATTATATTATTCTCAGTGTTTTGGGTTACGCATGCTGCCATGAAAAGTAAACAAAAAGCAGGTTTCAATCCGTTGCCCCCCCATCGTCCTGGTTTTAATCCTTTTTATCCTTTATTCGCAATAATATATCCCCAAAAATGTCTACAGGCACGGCGGCCTTTCCAACGCTCGCGAGTCGGTGACGGACACCACAACACCGAAGTCCTGTCAGTACGAACATTTCAGAGGGCATCGCAGCAACTTGCAGCAGCTCGAAGAGTTAACGTAAACCTCACATGCACACATCTCTTTAGCGACTGCCCCCACCGATTATAGCTTTCAGCCAACAGTCTCCCTACCGACACTCGCACTCTCAGCAGCAATTCGAAACTCGCTCATCAGATTATACCAAACAGGGGCTCATTCGCACGGCGATTTGCTACTGCACAGCGTTAACAAACTCGCTCCCAGTGTGCCACTGCCACCATCATTGTCGACACGGCCTATACAGCAATCACCATCGCATCTGTACCCTCCTGAGACCAATCACCTTGCGCTGTAATTCCATCCCCAAGTCCGCCCCTCCCCCACCCGCCACCCTCTTCCTTGGCATCGCGGGGTCAAAACCCCCGCCACACTATGACCATAGACACCGCGAAGGCCATTGACGAAACACCCCGCCCTGCCTCCCTCTTCCGACGATTCCGCGATTCCGCCGCCCTGCCCACCACCTCCACCGCTTCCCTGCTCAGGTTACGCAGGATGGATTCCGTCCGCGAAAGCCTGTCCGCCGTCGAGATGAAGATCGTGGCCTCCATGGGACTCAACTTTGTGTCTTCCGTCTCCATTGTTGTCGTCAACAAGCTTGCCATGGACAAATACGGCTTTAAATTTGCTACAACCCTTACCTGCTTCCATCTCTGGTGCACCTTTTTTCTGCTTCTCCTTACCTCAAAGCTGGGCGTTTTCGAGATTAAGAAACTCCCCATACGTGACGTCTCCAAGCTCGCGGCAGGCACTATGGGCTTTATCTGTCTCACGAATCTCAGCCTTCAGCATAACAGCGTTGGATTTTATCAGGTCATGAAGGTCATGACCACCCCAGCAGTCGTCATCATTGAATCCCTATTCTACCAAAAGTATCTAGACAACAAACTCAAAATTTCCCTTCTTCCCGTCTGCCTTGGTGTCATCGCCACAGCTGCAACCGATTTCCGTCTAAACGTTGTCGGCACCGCTTTCGCCACGTCAGGCGTCATTGTAACTTCTTTCTATCAGATATGGTCCGGAACCCTGCAGCGTTCTCTTGACTGTAACGCTCTGCAATTGCAGACCTACGTCGCCCCGCTAGCGGGCATTTTCATCATTCCATTCGTCCCAATTCTTGACAATTGGAATATGAATGATCTCAACTCAATTTGGTTCTATAACTTTTCCCCGTACAATCTCTCCATCATCTCCATGACAGGCTTCTTCGGCTTCCTCGTCAACGTCTCCATCTTCCTCGTTATCGGCCGCTCCAGTGCGCTCTCATATAACATTCTCGGCCATTGCAAAACGGTCGTTGTGCTGATTTCCGATTATCTACTCTTCCATCGCCCCTTCACCTTCCGCTCCACAGCCGGAATTGTACTCACGCTGATCGGTGTATTTTGGTATACAAGTCTCAAACTTGAAAAAGCACGTCGGGAAAAGGAAACGCGGGAGGCTGATGTGAAGGCTTCAGAAGATAAGCAAGCGTTGTTGGGTGAGGAGAAGATAGATCTCGCACCGATTGCCAGCACACGCGAGGAATGAGCTCCGCGCTTCTCTTTTCTCCCAGCCGCACCAAGCATTTCCGCACGGTGTGGTTTTGTATCGATTAGCGTTAGACACTTGTATTGCGGCAACTTGGACAGACTGGTTGCCCGAACAGGTTTGTATTGTTTGTTGTCTCAGTTAACATTCATCTGTAAAGTGAGCACTGGTCTCTTTTGTTTTAACAGCGACTACTACAATCTCTCACCTTCGGTCCGGCGCATCGTGCAGTTTGGGTCAACACTAGTCTGGCAAGGCTTGAACAACGCGCAGGAAGGCAGCCAGTGTAATAGTAGAATTCGTTTCGATTGTAACGTTTGATCAATGCAATTGTTCAACACAGCCCCGATCGCTTGGATCATTTGGCGGTAGGGATGTTTCCGCTTAAGCCGACATTGTGCTCTAATTATCCTGTCGTCCAGAATCGCTGGAGAGCATCTCTGCCTGCGACGAACTTCGTCCAAAATTTTCGTGTGCCGAGCATGATCGTCTTCTCTTCCCGGAGTCAGCCTTCGGCTCGGGCACAACTATGGAGGTCATGGCAGTTCCAAGAATGACAAGGGAGATGCCGTGCACATGAGCGAACGACACCACACGGTTCATCAGGAAGAAATGTGAGAAAAATATGATCAAGGCCACAACGTACGCTGTAATATTGTACGCCATGGTGCTTATCCGATTCAAAGTGGCTCGCATGGAAGCGAAAGAGAGAAAGGCAAGGAGGCCGGTTGAAAATATAAGCAAAGTAGAGCCTTCATCGAACACAAACTCAAAGATAGAGTGGGGCGCGGAAGAGGCGTACTCGTCGAAAAACGGTACAATGGGTACTATACAGAGGCTTCCAACACATTTCAAAACAAGCTGCAGCTGTAGCTCGCTGGCGTGTATACCCCTACGCAACGGCAGACTCACAAGCTGATACACACATGTGGCGATCAAACTACAAACCGCAAAGCACACGCCCAACTTGGAGATGCGATCCTCCAGCTCAACAATACGGTACACACCAAGCCCCGAGAAAAACAAAGCAAACAGCGTCCGCCTCAAGCAGGAAGCCCGCGTGCGAGCAATCGCACAGTTCGCAAGCTGCACAAGTGGCGACGCGAGCATCCGCACGGCCTGGAACATCAGGAGCGAATTATACCCAAGCGACAGCGAGCCAAGCGCCGCGCAGATCGCCATACCGAGAGCGAGGTGAAATACAGGCTTTGCAGGCAGCGAGCGCACCTTGAATAGCCCGAAGATGGCCCAGAAGCAGAGCGAGATGGCCACGCTTGCGGATTGAATCAACGCGAGCGTCACCGGGTATCGGAAGAGGACGATGGACATGACGAGCTTGTTCAGCACGACGAGCCCTGATGTGGAGAAAATGTGCGCGCAGGCTGTGAGCAGCGCTGGCCATTCTACAGATAGGATTGCCGCGTGCAGGCCCATACTGGCTGCGGAAGGGACATGAGCTGCGCGTGACTCGTCGATGCGGCGGATGCGGACGTAGCGACTGGTGTGCGGATGGGTCGGGGGTGGAAGGGCGTTGCGCGGCGTGGTACGGAGCTACGGATGGGCGCGCGGGAGTGTGGAAGGCTGTGGAGGGGCGAAATTTTTGGAAGTAACACATGGAGGGACGGGATGTATGTACGGGAGGTGTGGGCGCATTGGATGGGTATTAATGGTGTTTGACAGGCTACGTTAAGCGAGTTAAGAGGCGGAGGGTGGATACCTAGGTGGTGCGAGGCGTGGGTGATGAACATGTAAGGTGTGCGATGCGCACGGGGAATAAATGGCTGATATCAGGACTCAGGGGGGGTCGGTGGGTGCTCAGGTGGACGTCCCTCTTCCTCTGGCGCCTCATCCGCGCTTGGCATAGGGATAGCGGGGGGTTGCACCGTGATTTAGAAGGCTGGTATACAGGGAAGTTAATAATAATACGGGGAGAGTCGGCGGTAGCGACAGATGGGACAGCTGCTAATTTAGGGAAGTGCATTTCAACACAACGGTTTTACGGCATATAAATTTTGAGCATGGAGCCAGGACATATCTAGCCACCTCACTGCTTCCGTGGAGGTTATTACATTATGCTTTACTATGTTTTACTATATGTACGTGATACGGTACGAGGGGGTTCGTACTGTAGATATCGTAGATATACCACAGTATTTGAAACGTACTGCAGCGATCGCTATCGGGTATCCATCTACAGTACTTATTTTCCAATATTTCATTCTAAGTAGAGCAGAAATCGTTCTCTGAAACACCTCTTTTTAAAATACAATTTAAGTAAATTTTATTGAAAAACGTGAGAGGAAGTGAACGGCCCAAGAGAAAAGCCCAGAAGTCTAGGGGCAGTTCTCTGGGCCTGAACTTCAGGCCCTTACGGAAACCACTGAACTGCCCCAAAACGGGGCCCTTCATAGCAGATGCATAATGAGATGGACCTATTAAACCCGTGAATATGAAACACGCATTACACTTGTAATAATAAATACTAAATCTAAGATTCAAAACTAAGGTAGTAGCATCTTTTCAAAGCGAATTCTGATTGGTCCTGCGCTTGCTGTTTGAAAGAGGTGTAATCGGGTATTGTTTATTAATTATTTTTTGAGATTTTTGCTACGTTTCCTCGTATATAAATGGCCCCGTGCCTAGCAGCGCATGATTCAACAAAAACTCCTGGAGCCCCGGTTGCAGGGGTGATTTACAAAATTTATGAAGTACCTCCTGTATGTTAATAATTTAATTAAAGTGCAGTAGTAGGTGGTCCTGACGTGTTATCTATGTTTTGCCTAGATTTCATTCTCCTATAGGAAACCTCCAAGATATCTTATTTCTACTTTTTCAGTAAAATCTCACTTGAACTCCATTCCCTTTACACTTTCATTTCAAAAGTTCCACTTTTGAATGCTTTATACTTTCGAAAGTTTACCATTTGCTTGCAATTGCTATATGTCCTCTAGGGCGCGCCAACTACACCAATCAAGCAGATAGAATGGCTATTCGTGGATACGCTTGTAGGGCAAATATAATTATATATAGCTGTTACTTGATTAAATGTTTGTGAAATTGGCAATGTGAATTGCTCTTGGCGACAGCCATCAACAATTTTAAAATAATTTCGAAATCGCCTGCTGCGAATGTTCGGGTCTCTGAATGCTCCTATTGGCTAGTCATTGCTGACGTATTGAAAGGGGAAAAGTGATGCTCCATTTACTTACAGTGCTCTGCAGTGTGGCACCCTGTAATGTTCTCACTTTTGAAAGCTGCACACTTTACACTGTGGGGTTCTCTACCGCGGTGTCCCTCTCAGTTGGACCTACCACCAAGAACAGAAACCTGTCGCGAGAGGCCAACTGATGCTGACACGCAAGCTCGTAGAGCGACCTACAGCTTCGCAGCGTGCCCCCCCGCTTCTGGATAATTTAGTTGGATAGCGGAGACGCTAAGGCGGAACACCCTCGCTAGGTAGAAAACCAGCATTTGCTTTATTCTCTACGATAATCTCACTTCCGTCTTCATTAGCGTCGCCGCCATCGGACGACACTTAATATGGGCGCCGCCGAGCTGCGCTTACATTACAGTAAGTGCTGCTTAGTAACACTACAGTAGCTTCAGTGTATCTATATTGCAGCTAAATGCCAGGTAACCCATAGTAGACACTCTAGGTAGCTACAGTACAGTACATACTGAAGGTAGTGTAGTATTACAAGCCCTCCGGAGAACTGAGGGTGTGTCTACAGGTCCTAGTTACCCCTCGGTAGCAGCCCTTCGAAAAGGGTGGTAGAACGACTCCTCCGTGGAGTTGTGGACAATTGGCACCGAAGAGGGTTGTGGGAGACCAGAGTATCATTTTCCTGCTCTGGAAGGATACTCGTGACGTTGCGGTTACTGGGTCACACCAGTGAAAGGTATCTCCACCTGTTGGCTTCACAGGTGGAGGGTTGATGGGTCGGATGTTCCGCGCCCTCTCAAGCAAAGGGGAGGGGGTGACCTTGAAGATGAGAGACGTCCCGCGCAGGGGGACGTCCAAGGGATTGCTCTGAGGGGAGGTACCAACAAACACTCGGTCTGTCGAGCTGGATTTGAGCTAACCAAGATTGTTTCTACCCTGACAGGGGTAGAGAGCAAGTAGAGGCGCAAGTACTGGTTCTCCACAGGTCGTAGAACCGTGGAGAAGCCGGGAGGATGAAGAATCTGGGGGCAGGCTGTCCCGAGAACGGGACGGTCAAGGCCGAAAGATGGGAGTAGGGACACTCGGTTGTCGATCTGACGTGGCTAACCTAGATTGTTCGTCCCACTGGGTGACGACGCACTGCTTGAGACGCAGAAATGTTCCTTCCCGTGTCGGAAAATCGGGAAGGAGCCGAGGTTTAGTGGCCTTTTCGTAGAACAGGCTGTCCCGGAAATGTTTGACCTTGAGGATGGGGTCGTCCCGGGCACGGGACGACAGAGGAAATGGGTCGAAGGGATGGGTACGCGAGGACTGAGAGCCAAAGGGATAGCTAACCTCAAGTGTTTTCACCCTTAGCGAAGGGTGGAGCGCAGATGGAGGCGCGGTGTTGCTGTTCTCTTCCAGAAGCGGAGTTTAGGGGGAGAGCCTTGCGTGCTCGTTTATTTATACAGCACTCCGCTATTCGGAGTGGTATTTGTACTAGTATTTCATTAATCCCCATAAAATATATTAATTAAAGTTACAATAAATAATGCTCAGTCAATCAGCGACTAGTCCGTAGTCTGCTGTTCCCTTATTGGCTGGCAGTAGATCCGTTGCGCATCCCCCTCGCGCGGGGTGCGTAGGGTAGCCGGGCTCGTGGTAGCCGGAAACCCCAAGAAAATGGGCCTGGAGTGGGGGTCTGCCCTTAGGGAGGGCGGCGGCTGTGGTGGCGCGTACCCCTCAGAAGGACCGACTTACACTAACCCCAATATCGCGTGGGCTAGTGAGCAGTTAGTACACCACCCCGAAAAGTGGGTGGGGTACAGTGTAGTAACCCCGTTATCCGGCCAATTAGAATCATCCCCTGTGCCCGGTACTGTAGTGCTTGGTTGACAATTTAGTAACCTGGTTACCATACCCCTGGGACTGCTGACAGGACTTACAGTTCCCGCAGCGAGGTGTACACTCCTCCCTAAGTAGGGAGGGGTGATTGGCTACTGTATTATGACCTGTCGGTTACTGTAGTAGTGTCGAGATAATATTGTCCACGTAATACCACCGGAAAATGGTGGTACTACAAGTTTGGCTTGCTTTTCTCGATTGTTGGTGTACGCTGTACACCGGATATCCGAACCGCCTACGAACCGAATATGGATCCGTCTTCATATTTCCTAGATGGAAAGAGCTTACCGAAGAGAACGGAATCCAATTGAGGACCTCCTGGATCGAAGCTCACAATTATTTAGGAATCGGTGAAAAACTTCATAACCCTCTGAGAAGAATCCATGTCAAAGTTCGTATATCATTCCCTGAACTTAGCAGGCAAATTAATCTTAGACTTTCCTTGAAAGCTATGAAAGACACTATTGGAGAGAACGGTCTCGTACCATCTCTTTTAGTATTTGGCATCATTCCTCGTTTCCCAATCTTCAGTAGTCATCTCCCAGCACATCGAGAAAGAATAGAAGCTCTCTCATTGGCCCAAAAAGAAATTAATTCCATCATTGCTGAGAGAAGAATCGTTACTTCGGTAACTAAAAACGTTTCTGCAGCTACTGATAGAACATACGCTATTGACAACGAAATCTGAGTCTACAGAGAGAAATAGAAAGAGTGGCTAGGACCCTTCAAAGTGGTTTTTGTGGATGGAAAATTGGTTGCTGTCCAAAACAACGACCACAGTTATGAGGGTGCATTCAATACCCAGCAAGTTAAGCCTAATTTGCGAAGTTCTCTTGATACTTCCCTAGTGAATGAGAATGATACCAGCATTCTTCACTTAATGTTGGGCCAGTTTAGATCTGGAACAGACAAAGCATCACCACCGTTTCCTGTGCATCTATCTGAAGTGATAAATCATGGAGATCCCCGCGAAGCATGTTTCGACGAAGCTAAGCGAAAGGAAATCCAAGGACTACTCAACCAGTGGTGGCTATAAGGTTTACGCAACAACAAAAATGAGAATTTTTATGACAAATCACCGGGTATTATAGGTTGCACGGGTTTTCAGAACTTCAGAAATATGTGTTAGTCCCAAATTATTTACGCAGCTTGAAATAATGTACATTTTATGAGTATTAGTGGACTGTACTGCCGGTGCTACGTGTTCCTACCAACTCAACCAGCTTCAACACCCACCTACGCAGGAAGCACAACCCCCACCGAGATGGGGCTCGGTAGACAGCAAGATCAAACTCGCCATGCTGTTGTCCGTCGTTTGCAGCTTCGGAAAACGGTCTTCCCTGTCATCTTCAAGAAACGACGTGAAGATCCAGGCTCTGCATTTGTATCTAACCATTTGTTTGTGGTGCTTGCTGGGGTGTTGCAGCGCAGGAAGTACTTCCGCCATGTTAACGGAAATCTGCTCAGAGAGGTATCGTTGTGTACTTCTGGGAATGGGTACTTACAGGTAGACATTTTCCCGTCATTTGAGGTACATGTCTCCGCACAATTCTTTTCTGAAGTGACTTCATAAACTGTCCCTATTTCAGCATCATTTTGAGATTCCTTTTAAGAAATTCACAAACTTCATGACGTGTACACGCATTGCTGAAATTTGCAGATATCATTGCTGAAATTTGCAGAAATCGTTGCTGAAATTTTGTTGCGTAAACACTATTTTGTACTGTATCAGCTATTTATTGCGGGAAATGCCGTCCGGTCCTACCCCTACTCCTGAGGCCCTTGCGTCCCTGGCCGCCCTAGCCTTATATTTATTGGCTTACACTCTCCATCCATGGGATATAGGGCCTTCACAGAAGGAAGCCATAAAATAATTTAAAATTTATGTAGGCCCAAATGATTTCAACAAGGACTGTTCTTATTACTGTTACTATCTGTTGAAAAGCATGATAAACAGCCATCACTGCAACTAAAGGGCAATTTCGTAGATCTGTTGATCCTGCTCTTTTGAACAGCAGGATCAACGGATCAGCCCCAATTGGCAGCGCAATACCATTTCACACATGGCTTTTTACAACCTTCTCCGACGAGCCAGTCTCACCCTGACTGGGGAGTCCCTTCCTACCGGCCGCGAACTTCAGTTGCGCCTGGATACAGCTCTCTTGTACAAGCTATGCCGGAAGGATCATAAGTTCCGAGGACCTCCAGAGCCGCCATGTCCCGATCAGGCTGACATTGCCTCGCTCGTCGGTGAATCTTCTCTGCCGTCTTTCGAACATCAGGCTCGCGTGTTGCGCGTTCATATGCAGACGTCTACTGCTCGCAATTTGGATTTTTTGGCACATGCGGTGCAGATCGTTCATTCTTCCACTGAATCGCAAAATGCGCCCGGTGTACAGGAGATCCTTATGGAGAAACTTGGCTTTTATGTGGATATGGACCCCTCTGACATTCGTGACGCCGGGCGTGGCGTGTTTGTGCGGGGTAGGGTAAAAGCTGGCAGCTTGGTAACCCTTTACCCCGGTATCAGTTTTCTCCCCAGTCAGTTGAGGTATCTTCCGGGGTTCCCTAAGGTGCAAGCCGTAAGTGACTACTTTATTACGCGCTATGATGGTGTCATGATAGATGGGTCAGCACCGGTGGAAATAAGTCTGGATAGTGTCACTGCAAACAGTCCGGAGAAGGATACACCCAAAAATGCACAAGAAACCAGCAAAGTGGATGATGTGGAAGAAGTTGACGCGGGAACCGACGTAAGCATCAATGATGACAATGAAACTGAATTTTTGCATCCATTTGCTCTTGGGCATATTGTGAACCATCCACCTCCAAATACGAGTCCAAATGTACTACAGTTCATGCTCGATCTCAACGTCAGTTCTCTTACACCTCGAGGTCGCGATCTTGTACCAATTGAAAATTGGGATCACACAGCTTCTGGGCAGTTCGTTGGCCGGACCCTTGCATCGGTAGAGGATACCGCCTTCCGGCAGCGAGTGCCGTCTTCTTATTCTTTCTCGTCTTCAAAGCGAGTTTGTCGAACGATTGCCATTCTTGCTGTTCGAGACATCGAAGACGAGGAAGTATACATGAATTACCGCTTCAATCCCGCCATGCCCAACCTACCAGAATGGTACAATGATTGTGACCCCGAGGCAAGCGAGCGCCGATGGAAGCCCAAAGGGATCTTATACTGAGCTTTGCCGCGTTTTGATGACATGTTGCCATATATCCGCGCCTTACGACTGTTCGTTCTCCAGAGTGTTGCCATCTATCCAGGGAATACAATGAGTGCGGTCACCTCAACGGTACGGCAAGTGTAGGAAGGGAAGGAATTTTGGTCTTCATGTGATGTAAATTTGACACGTTTGAGTCAGGAACCGCAGTAATTCGCCTGGTTGGTGATCTGTGTCTACTGAGGCCAGCGTCCCAAATTTACCGCACACTACCTCTCGAGAGGTAGCTAACTTTCGAAGGATGAAAGGTCTGCTGTACATCATGGAGACGTGGAAAACTGGGAATTTCTGGGTCTCCGTTATGACCCACTGCCAAACTCTGCAATTCGGAGTGGCCATGAACCCAGTTAAACTCATTCAGAAAGCACGATACAAGCATGATGCTTTATGGAGGAACTTCAATGGGATGATGGCGACTTTGGATTACATTGTCTTGCGACCTGATTGTATTAGATGTTATTCATCAAGCTGGATGAGAGCGTTTCGAAAGTCAGTTGGATGGCAGAACATATCAAAGTAGAAGTTCTACATGGATACATTCTGCCATGAAAGCACTTGGATAGTAGAACGTATCAAAGTAGAACTTTTAGGTAGAACTTCTACTTTGATACATTCTACCATCCATGTGCCTTCAGGGCAGTTAGATGGTCCAACTGCCTTCAACGCAGTTGGATGACAGTATGTACCAACTGTAGAAGATGCTACGGACAGATTCGCTTTCTAGAATTCCATCCTCCGTCGTAAAATCTCCTTGATCATTGTGATCCGCGATCCGTGTTGGCAACTTGACAGCATCTGGGCCTGTCTTGTCTCTCTATGGCGTAGCTCTTTGTGCCAATTATTACGTGAAGATTACTTAGTTTATTTTTTGGGCTCTATCGTGGCAGAGGATTCGTTCGGTTCGGTTCGGTGAATTAGCGCTGTTGACAATGATGTAGATGTAATATTTCACCGGAAGTGTCACATTTCACGCTTTCACGAAGTGAACGGTGAAGTGCCTGTGTTAGACTGTCAGCTGGACTAGATATGCGAACTTGCGCACGGCCTAGGTATGGTTGTCTCAGATGGAGTGCATGTATGTATACTCCGATGAGTGAAACCCTTTGCCGTATAGCAGCCCCGAGGTCTCACCGGGAAGTCATGTCTTTAAGAGGATGATTCAACTGTGATGCAGATGAATGGTTAATAGTTGAAGGATCCTTCACATATTTTTCACATTGGATCTAGTTAGGGGGAGCCACTACCTTTGAAGGTACTACAGCTGTTGACAAATGCCAATCTGCCCGTCCTATGATAGTGTTACAAAGCTGCTATGTGTACGTAATAAAACGATGGTCAAAAGAAGAGGACCATTCAGGTGAAAAAACAAGGGACGTCGCGCTGTGACAGAGAAGTGCGCTGCAACAGAGAATAACTTAAGATGCAAACTCATTAAAGCAGTGCCTTGAACAGAACCTCAAGCTGAATAAATAGATAATTGCGAAACTAACCACGTATTTAGAGCCCATACAAGATAAAACACAGTTCTGATGCGTCTGTTCCTGTTTTTTCATCGAATTATTTGTATCTACGCATGCATTCATATATCATTTGGGAAAAATTCCGCCCGTGTTTCACTTGCTCCTCCGTCGAGATATGGGAGCATTATTGTTTCCTAAATAGATCCCAGCGCCCAGGAATTCGTCAGTGAAATAGCCAACTCTGTACGACAACGCCAATGACATCCGGGATATGACTGATACCTTAAAGTATTAACGAACAAGTTTCCAGCCTTTCCACAATCCCTAGAATACTCTAAATGAAAGAAACTCCTGGCGCTTCTCTATTACTGGGAACAACGCAACCTCATTTATAAATTGCATTTTGCAAGTTATCGAAAACTATACATCAGAATCACAATGCAGACGTTTTGACTTCCTGAAGCGCAAAACCTTGAAGCTGCCTACTCCTTTTGCGAGTTATTTGATTCCTATCTGAAATTGCACCATGAACTTTCTATGCTTAGTTGCATAAGTAAAAGATAATGACACCAGGAGGGTGATAAGCAATGACAGCGGTGCTCTATACAAACTGCATTTGCTTCAAATATTTACATCGCCATAAGTGGAATCGATTAACCTCTCTCAGCTCACCGTCAACCCCGGGGTGCATGTCACAAGATTACCAAATAGAGCGTTGTGTTTGCGTACAAAACACTAAAGAACATAGTAGCTGTAGATACATATGTACTGTTCAATATTCGAGCAATGTTAAACCACCACATGATGAACCACAATATTATCAGAGTTATTTCCCAACTACACAGAAAGCCTAACATTATACATCCCTTCTCTGGGCAAAGGCAGGAGATGTGAATGCCGGTGGAGCTACATTTTCTCCAAAGGCCGAAGCGTTCGCAAGACTGGAGAAACCCGAGTTAGCAGAACCTTGACCGAAGAGACCTCCTGAAGAAGATGATGCCAGAGCTGCAAACCCAGATCCACCTGTGGAAGGTCCTCCAAATGCCGTATTTGTCACACCGAATTGTGCCTGTGAGCCTACAGCACTTGCCATTCCAAACCCACTTGGGCTTCCGAACGTACTAATCGGTGCAGACTGAGGTTGCGATGGGTTTATGCCACTCGAACCAAACGTGGATACGCCAAACTGTGCTGCTGGAGCTGCAGCTCCGAAGACTGGTGGTGCCGACGAAGAACCCCATTGTGTTGATACTCCAAAAGAAGAAGGTGAGCCGAAACTTGCAGCGGCACTAGAAAATGAAGTTGCAGTACTGGAAGTGGCATTACCAAACGGAGACGAGAATGTTTCTTGTCCGGATCCGGTAGCGCCAAAGCCTATGGGTTGAGCACTACTCATTGATCCTACGCCAAATGGTTGTGATGAAGTGGAAGGGGCACTGAATGGACTAGAACTTTGTTGACCGAACAAAGATGAACCATCCACTGGCTTACTTGCCATTGCCGGATTTCCAAAAATGCCCATAGCTTGGCTATTCGTGGAGGAGGAAGCAGATCCAAACGAAACGGGTTCAGGAGCACCCGTTGAAAGAGGTCCAAAGCCTGTAAACATGCCCTTACCGTCTGGTTTTGATTCTTCAGAATCATCTGAGCTGGTACCGTCCGAAGAAATAGATTTTTCCAAACGGGATGCATTTGCAAACGCCGCCGCACTTTGGACGGACCCAAACATCATGGAGGAGGACTGCGGTGCTCCAAACATCCCAGCGTTCATTCCAAAAGGAGAAGAGGAATTTTGTTCGGCCTCTTGGCTGTGACCCGTGGTCAAGTCTATCGTCTCGTCTCCATGATCACCTCTGCCAAGAGCGTTGCCAAAACCTCCGAGGACAACTGGTGCTTTGCCAATGTCCGTGGAATCTTTCTGTCCGCTTTGATCTTTCTTGCCACTGCCACTTGGCTCATCATTGGAAGGAGTGTTGGTTGTGCCTTCCGCTATTGCCCCGAAACCTTGAAAGTCCAATGAAGAGGCGGAAGACCCAAAGCCAAAAGAGGACTGTGAGAAAAACGGAGCAATCCCAGTTTCCGGGACGTCGGCACTGTCGTCGGGAGGAAGGGCTGCGAACTCATTTTTAGACGACGATAAATCCTTGCTTGAAGAGGTCCGTGCTTGTGCTTCCCTTACGGGTTCACTACGAGGAGCGATATCATCAGATGGGGGCAGGCTGGCAAAAATATTAGTCTGATTATGAACTTCGGTGGATTTCACAGATTTGACAATTTCAGGTGCAGGTTCTGGTGGAAGAGAAGCAAATGGTGTACTGCTTTCATTTGCTTTAGAAGCGAAAGCAATACCAGACTTATCTGCAGTCGAGGGTTGCGAAGAAGCTGTAGGGATTGAAAAGCTAGAGTTCGTAGATCCAGGCAACTTCTTCGCAGTTGGAATTGTCCCTTTCCCAAATAGGGCAGCAGAACTAGCTCCGGTATGGTCATCACGTGGCAACGATGCGAAATTTCCAGTATCATCATCTTTGGGCAGAGCAGCGACTTCTGTGGTATCATCAGGTGGCAATGATGCGAAGTTCCCGTTGTCGTCAGGAGGTAATGAAGCAAAGACAACCCTGTGGGGGCTTTTTGCTTTGACCCCAGACGTCGCAGAAGAAAGTATGGAAATTTCTGGTGCGTCTTGCTTATTGCTTTTTATGCTTGGCATCTTCAAAGAAGCAGACTGTGTCGGCCCTGACAACCCGAAGAGGCTCCCTTCCGCGTCAGCAGTCGAACAACGTTGTTCCCAAGGCTTTTGCAATTTTTCAAGATTCATGGGAGCCTGCGAAGATGAGCCATCCTCTCTGTCCCTGCGAGTACCAAATTTCGTTTGTTCCGGTGATAACGAAGAGGGAGATTTTTGATATTTGCTTTCGAACGAACGAGGCTTCTCCGACCAATTTTCAAGTTTTTCCGTAGATCTAGTCAAAGGAGGCGCAGAAGCAACTGTGTCCGTGACCTTCATTCTGGGAATCGAAGTTTCTTTCATTGTAGTGCTATTGCTGAGGACCTCTTCCGTTCCTGACGATGGTTCAGAAACTACTCGCGTAGTAAATAGAGACCGTGGGACAGAAGATGCATCAGGTTTAACAGACTTGGTTGTCATTGAGGAAGAGGAAATACAAATATTGTTTCTCCCATTTCGCATGGCAGTTCGCCGTAGCACCTCCTTAACATCGTTGCCCAAACCATTAGTTCCTTCACTGATACCTGCAACAAATTCGCCTGTAGAGCCACTCATGATTGCTCCAGAGGGTCTAGACTGCCTAGGTAAGGATATGGCATTAGAGTCGTTGTTCCCTTCCTTCTTAACTTTGTCACTCAAAGAAAGCTTCTCTAATCGGGCCAGGGACTGTCCGAGATCAGATCTCCTCCCACCCTTATCTTGCGCTTCCACACGTTCATTGAGCGCTGAAAGTAAACTTCTCGCCTTTCGAATCCTGATCCCCTGAAGACTGAGAGAAGAGTATAACTGCTGTGTCAGTTCCATCGAATTACTCCAGCGAGAGGCATTGCTTCTATCTCTTCTTGTTACATCAGTATTAAGCTTTCCTTCAATGGAACCAATCGCTTTCAACAGTTCTGCCTCTTTTTTGGCTAACAGCTCATCCATCTCTTTGGCATCAGTCGCTAAGCTCCGTGCAAAGCCCTCTTCTTCTCGTACACTTAGCTCAAGTGACAGCGTTTCATACTCACGAGAGTATGTAAGTACAGTCTTCAAAGTATTGGATAGCTCACACCTCAGAACTGTCTCACGACGAAACCTTCGGGTTGTTGCATCAAGGAGTAGCTTGAGGTCTGTCCTAACCATTCCCTCCACTGTTCTCATAATATCCTTATCCTGAGCTCTTATTTCAGTTGACAGCAGATGTTCAGCGGACTTGGTCATGTTCATTTCCTCAGTCATTTCAACTAATATGGATTTCAAAAGGCTTCCTGGGTCTCCCTCGGCTACCAGTCGGGTAGCTGGTGTGAGTGAAGCTTCGAGTTTCGTGTTCGGTACCGGTGTTACAGTGGAGCATGCTTGCGAATTAAGAGAAATCAAGGAAGATGAGATTCCAACTGCACCTACAGAAGCCCTCTCTTGAGAACTAGATGTTAATGGAGTGAGTGACTCTTGCTCCCGAGTGATTTTGCGATCTTGGGAAGGAGGGTGCGTGAAGTTAGATAGAAATGCATCGGATCCAGAAAAACATGCTTCTTGCTTCGGAAAAACTGACGACAACGGTTTAGCATGGCCATCAGCAGCACCATTCCGGTTGTGACCTCGATTTGCAGAGTAATTAGATAAGAACATCGGAGTGCGTCCGTCGGTAGTCTTTCCTGGCGTCAGTGATAGTTGCGGCTTCTCGGGTTCTCTCGATTGGAAAGTCTGATTTTGCTGAACAGACGTTGAAGATAGAGGTCTGGAATAATCAAAGTGTTCAAAGGTCGTCCTTTGGGGGGCTACCACGGAGCCCAACGATAAGATAACAGGTCGATTAGTTTTTGTTCCTGAAGCAGCAGACTTCGGAGCCGTTAGCGCTGGCAGTGGACTAGATCCACCGTGATCTTTGTCATCCTTGGCCCCTTTTTGCGAGATGGGCGTAAGGGGTGGCTTAGTCGCCTTCCCCCTAAAGGGCAGCATTGGCGACTGCTCTGTAGCATAGTGGCCACCCCTAGTGCCAACGTTGGCGCCGTCGGATGCACTCGCGACACCAGGAGAAAGGGACTTGAAGGACATTATCTCCACAGGGCGCCCCGCCTTCCGCATGGGGCGTTCTATACTCCCCAAGACCGGTACGGTAGGAAGAGGAACTGGTTCTTTGATAGCCTCACACAACACGCCTGCTGTATCATCAACTAGAGAAAATGGTAAAAGATACCCATGTGAGGTAAGGACGATGAGCCTTGGCATAGGCTTCCGCTTCGGTTCTGCAGGATCAATGGGATCGACTGGGGTTGTATCGGAATAGTCTATGGCCACACCAAGTGGCTTGGCATCATTATCGGCGTCGTCAGTCGGGAGCACAGCAGCCATACCTTCGCCAAACTTCCAGTTTTCCCAGTCCCCGTCTTCTCCACGGGAGATGATCTCAATATCAGTAGAGAATGAAGAGGTAACCACAGCAATATTCCACGAGGATACCATGTGTATAGTTACAACAGGCGCTGGGGTATGGTTGTCATAATCATAGTCGGGTGAAGAGAAACAGAGCTCTCCCAACGCGGAATGGCCCTGTACAGAAATAGAGCCATCGCCGGATAGTTTCCAGATCACATGGCGGATGCCTTCGTTGCATTCGTAGCTGGCGAATAGCTCACGGTCGCTAACAAAGCAAACGAAGAATGGTCGCCAGCCAGATTCAACCTCAACGATGGTACCACATGGAGAGCCGTCGGCAGAGTGCAAAACCACAGATCCGCGTGCTGTGCCAATGGCGACAAGGTCTTGTTGTGGGGAAATGGCGACGCACGATGGGGCTGCATTGGTGGTAATGACAGTGGCGTTGTTAGTGGCAGTTTCAAATGAAAGGTCTGGCGTCATACGATATAAGCTGACGACATTTCCCGGTAGGATCGCTACTACAAGAGTGTTAGATGTGGAGTTAGTGGCTTCTGGAGGTGGCTGTGAAACGGCCAGATGAGATGATTCGAAAGGGGGGCTTTCATGTAGAACGAATTGTCCAGCCACTAAGGCAGAAACGTTTGCAACAATGAGAGCATCTGCATCCTCTATCTGCACATGTATAAGTAGCACCTTATCACCCAGGGCAAGGAAAAGAGCGCGAATTGCAAGAACGGAGCGGTCTGAAGCATCCTTGAGATCAACAAGTTGCTCAGGTGATGCATTTTTGGTGCGCAATGCTGATAGGGAATATACAATGACAGTGGTTCCAGATGCGACAAAGAGGTATCCGTGTAGCGAGCTCGCAGCGAGAAGATTTCCATGCGTCAATGGCTTCGACAGAGGATAGCCGAGCTGGCTGGCGGGTTTTTGAACGCAGCGGAAGTAGTCTATGTGCGGTTCTTGCGGTTCGCCCAGATCGTCCATTTCGAATGCAAATAAGTAGGTACAGACGTGGGAACAGAGCAGTATCGGCAGTTAATGGTAGTGAAGTATGTGGAATGCGGTTGCTTCATTCGGTCGCGGGCGACTGCTTCACTGAGGAAAGTTGGTGGTGATGAAAATATTGTATTGGTAGTTGCGGATCAACGGGTAGTCGGGAGGGGAAGACCGATTGGGAGGATCCGCAGCCAAGGCTCACGTTACAAAAATGTAGGTTAATGCTCGCGTAAAGCTGCCTCACGGCTACAGTACAGTAACAGGTACGTGGTATGGGGTACCAAGGGTACAAGGGTACCCCAAAGGTACCCCTGGTACCCTTCGGTACAGTACTGGGGGTACAGTAATAATGTACGTATCTAAATTAGTTTATGACAACAGTGATCATGTGATGGCACGGCTCCATTCACAAGAAATTCTGAGGTGTCAAGTACTGGAGACTGCTGGAAAGAATACAGTATATATTTCAGAGAAATTGAGGCTGAGTAGATAACTTGGGTTGGAGGAAAGGGGGGCCTTCGATGACGATGGCAGTTGCGGTTGCCAGTCTTCTCGAACTTTATTGTTGACGGCGACAACCAACCCACATGTAGCATTTTATTTTTTCGATGCTATCAGAAAGCC